>FN649747.1:136800-165675 GCA_000310025.1 Ectocarpus siliculosus
TTACAACGTCGTTGCCAAGCGACGAAAACCCAACCCCGATGGCAAACACCGGGGGGGGGGGGAGGGAGGGGGGGGGCGTTCTCGTGTTTCGCATGCCTTAGCTGTTAGACCTTTAACCACGAGTCCTTGAGAGGACAGAATTGTTCCCACAGGATCGATCACCGATGGCCTCATCGGGGGTTTGCGACAGAAGGGGTGGGTGGTGGGAACCCATGTTTCGCATGTCTTAACGGGTAGACCATGCGTTCTCGAGAGGACAGGGCATCGTTCCCACAGCACCGACAACAGATGGCGTGGTTGGGATTGCGAATAGCAGCCTTAACGTTTCCGCGCGAACCGGCGTTCTTAGCCCTCACCTGGAGCAGCGAAGTCAGCAGGAACCCCAGGGCGACATCAGCCGTCGTTCCCGACAGCAGGAACAAAACCGGGGCGCACTCCGGCTGAACGTACAACCACCACCCGTGCCTCCACAGCGTAGACAGCCCCAGCGACATCCCGAATGTGAGGCTCGCCTTCCCGCCCCCGAGGAGCGCGATCCCGAGCACCGACTGTTTGGGTTTGGTTTTAAGCAAGGGTTTTCGTATGCATACGCGGGAGAACAGGGAGGGGGGGGGCGGGGGGGCGTGAGTGAGAAGGCGGTTGTGGCAGGGTAAGATGTAACGTGCCAAGAAGGCACGGGCAACATAAGATGGCGTTCAAGAAGGAAGCCCGACCGCGCGGTCGTCTTTGTTAAGTAACCCCCTGCCAGAAAGAAAAACGGCGATGCTGTAAAAAAAGAACGAACTGGGAAGTGGGCGATCAATGTCCTCGTCCTGTTCTTTGGACGAAGAGGGCGAAACGGGTGCCAAAGAAGTCAATCATCCCCCATATCCTATGGGAGAACTCACTCCTACTGTGGTGTGTGTGTGTTAGTTTTCGTCCTTCTTCTATTTTATTATGGCGACATTCCCCCATTTTTCGTGGTGAGACGTGTTCTACACTTCAGCGTATTTTTTCCATACAACTACAACCGTCCAGGGTCACACAGGAGGGGGTAAACACCAGGGTTTTTTTCTTCTTTCATTAACTTTCGTGCCCCACCTTCCTCCTGCGGTGCGTGCTGAATTTTATATTTATCGCGAGAAGGGTCCAGCCGTCCCTTTCCCTCGTCAACGGTGCTAACGTCGAAGTTTGGTACTCACGAGAGAGAGAGAGCTTTTTCAGCAATATTTCGTAGTCACCCGCAAATTTTGGAAAGTATTTTTTCTGCCCCATGGGGATTTGAACTCACGACCTGGCTTTGCGACTAGCGGTTTGAGGATACCACTAGACCACCGGGGCGACCGGTATGTGGTACAGTTGAAAAACGCTGGTCGGCACAGTTTTTCCCGGCGCTGACAAGGTGGGCGACTGCATAGCAACACGATCGTTCCAAGCTGGCGTAAGCCTCAGCGGGGTATATCGGACCCTCTTTCGCGGCAAACTCTGTTCTTCCAAAGAAATTGGGAACACTGGTCCGTGACACGGCAGTACCGGCAACATCTACGATTTTTTTTTGTATGTCGCCACACAAGGAACACAGGGTGCTTGGCACAGTCATTCTGCACATGCAACGGAAGAGCTCCCTCCACGTGGGTCCTGGCACTGCCGGCCCCCACTCCCCCCTGCTGCCCTCACGAGGGCCAGCCACACGCCACCACATGAAAACCGTTATACTCTGCGAAGAACTGGATAATGTAGTGGGCGCGGAACATCGGCCATACGCAGTGATCAAGATTGGCTGTTCGGGTGGAAACGAAAACTAGAACTACGATGCGAACCGCATATACCTGCCCCCCCCGAAAGGTTTTCCAGCTGGCACGAAGGAGAAACATAGTAACGCATACAAGCCACTCGGCGCTACGTCTACTACTCCCCTTCCGATAATCTTGCGAAATATGTATGCATGCAACATCAGAGGTGTGAGACAATCCACGATCCGCACCCACCAGACCGGTGAAGCCCCAGCCTCCCACGGGCCTTGACCTTACGCCGAGCCCCGCCGTCAGCCCGGCCGCCAATCCCGACCCGACCCCCGCCGCGGACACCAACCCCCACCCCCATCCCCACGACCCCAGGATGGCCAGCAGGGTGAGCACGCCTGAGGCGAGCGTTGCTGGCGGCGGCGGGGCCAGGAATATCGATAGGGGGAGAGTTGCCGGAAAGAGGACCATGACCGGGGGCCCCGCGGGTGGGGGCGGCAGCGTCGACGGGCAGCCCTCTGCCCTCACGTAGAGGGGATCCGATAGCGGTTCGCCGGTTGGTCGTTGTGGGCGGCCGGCGGCGTTGTTGTTGCTGTTGTTGTTGCCGCCGGTACCGTGCTCGGCGGCGGGCGGTTTGCTTATCAATCCCAGCGGGAGAAGGCTACGGTCGCCTTTCGCCGGGCCGGCTGTTGCCGCCGCTGGTCTGCTGTAGTCGTCCACGAGCACGAGGGACTGCATCGCGCTCCCCCCCCCTGCAGCAACAGCAGCAGCAGCAGTAGCTTGTGATAGACTCTCCGCCGTCCCCTGAGGCGTAAGCTGTTTCTAAATAGGACCAGACGACAAAAGACTTGCCGTCGCCGCAGGGTGATTTGTTCCCGCAGACCACCCGGTTCCTATAGCAGTAGCGCCAGAGCACGGTGTGGTAACGCTGCTCCGGAAAACAACGATATGGGAGAGAGGGGTCAGCATCCAGGCCGGCAAATAGACCGAACAGCAGCAGGTATAGTAATGGAAATGTTGCAGGCTCTGCTGGGTGAAGGCATGACAAGTGAGTCCGCCGGCCCACCATTGCCCCGTGCCTGCTGTAAGAACATGTTGGGTAAGAAAACCGTTACTGCTGTTGCATGGATACAAATTCGCAGCCAATCTCCGGGTGACACACAAAGTAGCACCCCTTCACAATATCATCCTGCCTGACACACGTGAGATGCAGCCCCCTCTGTATGCACAACCTTCTTTGCCTCAGTCTCGCTGCTGTGCCTTCCCCAGACAGGTATCCTTGGGCACTCACCGCTCACAGCAGCAGCTGAAATTCAAAAAAACTCGACGATTGGACCAAGCTTGCAGCCGGCGCTTTTCCTCCTCGGTAGCAATCCTGTGCGTGGCGAACACCGAACTCGAGCAAAGCTCTCGGGAAATACCGACTCCGGGTAGACTCGCAGAAGGGGCGCGCAACGCGGGAACAGTAGAGCAGCAGCAGCAGGCTGCTGTCTGCACAGACCAGACGCACAGACACACAAGACACAGCAGGAGGGGGTCCGTGCATGCACGAGCCTAGAGCGAGACCCTCCTGCGTGTTTTGAAAAATCCATTTCTACTGGGGGGGGGGAGGGATGCCGAGGCTGTGATCGTGCCT
This sequence comes from Ectocarpus siliculosus, assembly GCA_000310025.1. Taxonomy (NCBI): domain Eukaryota; class Phaeophyceae; order Ectocarpales; family Ectocarpaceae; genus Ectocarpus; species Ectocarpus siliculosus. Next base: position 140,158 of record FN649747.1, read on the forward strand.
CGCAACCGAACCTCTGAACCGGTTGTCTCTTCATCTCTTTATGTTGTTGACGCAAACCCACGTTCGGGTTAGATAGGTTTGGAGTTCAGAGCACTGAATTATGTCGACCCTTGTGTCGTGAAAAGACGCGGAGAAGGTACTACAGCAGTTTGCTGTTTTCTCTCAGAGAAGAGAAAAACGCGGCGCAACACACTTCGAGATGTAGACTACCCGGTATGTAAATATATGCTATGTGGGGACAAAACATACGGAGCACTGTGAGTGACAGGAACAACACGGAATCCACACGTGAATCCCATGTGCTCGCATGGTTCCACTGCACCGGGTGTCAGGGTATATATCGATTCCTGCTACATAGATGCATCGGAAAGGTGCGTTCATTGTGTTGTCTTGCGTTGCCTACTGATTTTCGTGATATGTGCCATCACGCCTTTGATGGTGTGCTCTACGTTAGTAAGTCCTGTGAGCACCAAGACGTCCGCATCATTTTCGGACATTTTCGGAAGATGGAAGGTGCTGTGCAGAGACCATAATTCTTCATAATGGGAAGGCCACAGCCACTACAACAATGACAGCAAAAACACTACACCAGCACACCCAAATATACACCTTACACACTGCTGTGAAAGTGAAAAACGACCACTCATTGAATGAACGGTGACAAGGTGGCAGATATGAAACCGAACCTTGTTCAAACGTAGCGAGATACCATGGATGTCGTAACCGGCCACAAAAACTGCCCGGGCACTCTCTGCCTGCTCTACAGAGCAAATCTAGAACGCTCGCTGTTCAATACGTACATAACATGTTCCACTCGAAAATGTCGATCCTAAATATAGACGAAACTTCTTCCAGTTTGGCTTAATACATCATGGTCCCGGCCTTGGGGACAAAAAAGAGCAACTTTCTAAATATTAAATATCCCGTGTGTTAGTGCTGCTTTCGTGAAAGCCGCCAACCAGCGGCGTATGCACTCTGCAATAAAAAGCAGACAGTCGCCACAGACATGAAAGCAATTGTTGTGGAGATATATAACTCTTCAATAGAAGTACTAGGCTAAGGACCACTAAACTTGAGATGCGCAATCCACTTTTCTACTCTATCGTTCTTCGAACAACATCTTTTCAGAGGTTCGCATTCATACCCTGTGATCGCGCCATGGAGCAAGGGCGTCCTATCGTCATGGTGCACTTTGCATTTTGAAGGACGGTCTACAAAATACTTCTACCAAGATAGTGCGGGGGATGACTCATTTTTCCCAGAACTGTCTCGGCGACGAGTCGAGTTTGGCCGTCAAAGGCACTGCCCCTTCTTCCGTCAGTAGGAGCGTGTGCTCAAACTGCGCCGTTCGCTTGCCGTCGGCTGTCGCCGCGGTCCACTTGTCCGGCCACATCAAGTTTTGGCCTGAGAAGAGAAACAGAATGTGCGGGAGAGAGAGCACAAGGTTCGCCAGAAACGCGGGAGAATATTCCCCGTCGAGCATCGTGTCACTACACGAACCGGTACGGTACGGTACGGAAGGTACGGTACGGCCGTACGATCCCGATTGTATCAAAAGGCGTGAGGTTCCGTTGCAGCGGCGGGGGGTACAAGCTCATGTGTACCCAAGCACCGACGACCCGCAGGCAGTGCTCAAATCTGCCTCGTTGCATTTCGGGGTCGATGTGTCAAACGCCATAACGCGGCATCGGTTCCAAGAAAACCCGTGTGAGCTGCGTACCAAGACTATTAGAAAACAAGTGCAAGGGGGTAGAAGCCTAGGGACCGGCAAGCTGCTGGTTCTAGAGGGCGTCAAACGCGAAAAACATCAGGCCAAGGGCTGAGGTAGAGCTTGGGACAGAGGGAGGAATGGACCCACAAGCAACAAGAGCACCACCAACCAGCAAAAGGGTACTAAACACAACAACAACTATTTCATAAAATAGGAATACAAGGAGTCGACCGTTGACTGCAGAGACGAAGCTCTGTGCCGGAAATAGGTGCTGCTTCCGAATCAAGCCATGGTTGCGTCGATGCCGTGTAGTGCCAAACTATACAAACGGGCAGTCTCACCAGTCCCCTCGCATATCAACGGCTCTATTGTGAAGGTGTGCCCGACCGCCATGATGCCGTTGTTCACGTCGTTCTTGTGGTGCAACACGTACGGGTTGGCATGAAACGTTTTCCCGATACCGTGTCCGCCTGCCCGGAAAGCACACACACACACACACACATACAAGAGAGACGGAAACCATGCGGATCAGCATGAAAAAAGGCAAATATCTCCAGCCACCGGTCGCCATGAACGTCAACCAACATACATGAAGGTGGACGTTGCGGTGTAAGCCTTTTCGTTCAATAACCTCAAGTCAAGCCTCAAACATTCCGATCAAGGCTGTGCCGCACGTGCATCAGCTGACACATTTGGCCATAGAAATTTTGAAGAAAAGCCTTCGGTAAGAAACAACTCATTTCCACCAATGAGTTGACTGCCATTTTTCCAAAAAGAGGACGCGGTGCCAGGCCAAAAGCGGCGACCTTGCGATTTTTGAACAAGCCTCGAAGCGTGTCCTATTATTCGCGTTTAAACGATAAAAAGGGGAGACACTGCGACGTCGGCCATGAACTTGTGAAAAATATATCAAGCCTCGATGCGGGCACCATTAATGTCGTTCACACAAAAAAAAGAGTGGTACTGCGGCAACGGAAACTCAAGAAGCAAGCCCTTGTGGTGTACATGTTCTCACAGAAGTTGGAGATGGTGCTGAAGCCTCTCTCGTCGACCATCTCCTGGATCACCCCGCCGATACCAGAGTACGGTCGCCCGGGCTTGCAGTACGCCATGGCCGCGTTGAATATGTCGTACGTGGCCTGTCATTCAGGCCGCGGGGGGAGACCGACCAGGGAAATGTATTTGGGTTGATTAGCAATTTCTGTACAAAAATACTAGCCGAAAACCTTACAACTTCGACTTTCGCCGCATGCCACCTTGAAACACAAAGCTGGGGAGAGCGGTTGTGAGTGACGACGTGAGCGGATCTTGTTTGGATGGCTGGCGTAACCACATGGCAATCAACACACGCGAGAAAGAGAGTGAGAGGGGGGGGGGGGGAGGAGAAGCCAGGATACCGACAGAGCGAGTGCTACGAAAGTTAGACGACTTCGCCGGCATGTATTCCCTGAGAGATTCGCGACGGAACGTGCAGTGGGTGTTCTACTCTCTCACGCACGGGAATCATAGGGAAAGGAGAGAGGGACAAAGTCCAAGGAAGCAGAAATCGGGGTAAACAACGCTACGATACACCGGCAACATGAGTAAGTCAAACACTGGTAACCAAGCGCGTATTATTGCCGTTGCTCTTGTTGTCGCCGCCGTACCATACCTATTATTGTTGTCGTTGTGGTTCATGTGTTCTAACTACTTATCGCACCGACTCCACGTGACGATACTGCTTGTAGGCGGAGCACGATTTTCTCGGCCAACCGCCAATAAAAGTACCAGCCAAATGTGACAGGTTCCACGCGTGCATCCCGCAAAACACCCACCTTAACCAGGTCCTTGCCTGCCTGGTCCACCTCCCCGACCAAGAACATCTCCGAGCAATCCCCGTGGTATCCCTTGTAGAACACCGTCACGTCCACGTTCACGATCATGCCGTCCTCCAGCACGGTGCTGTCCGGGATGCCGTGGCAGACTATCTCATTGATGCTCGTGCAACAGCTGCGAGAGGCCATCCAGCAGCGCAGCAGTAACCCGGGGGTTAGGGGATAGACGGGAGTGGCACCATTGCCGAAAATCAACCAGACATGTGTACGCTGTCTCGGTTCCCTTAGGACATGGTGTCTTTGACTTTCATGCCACCAAGCTGGTGGAACGGTAAACCCAGACATTTATTGCCTGTCGGCCGAAGCAGATGGTGATAACAGAGGGAGAAAGAGGGACGCAAAAAAGCGCACCTCTTTGGAAACCCGAAATAGTTGAGCGGCGACGGGTACGCTCCTCTTTCCAACGCGGCCTCGTGGCAAGCGCGGTCGACGTCGTCCGTCGTGGCCCCCACCATTACGGCCTTCCCCGCCAAGTCCAACACCTCCCTGCAAACGGACACGAAGGGATACCGAGTCGAGACGCACACACAAAGAAAGAAAGGGGAAAACAACAGCGAGAGAGAAAGAGAGAGAGAGCGGTCACACGCGACAGGGTCAAGGGCGAAGCGAAAAGAGAGACTCGTCGAATGCCCACGTGCCGCTTTTCGCCCTTACCAGCCAGTCCAAAAACGTGAAACGTTCGTCCATAACCCGACCCTGTTCTTCATGACAAACCGATGGTTATAGAAAGAAGACAGAGAGCGTTATGTGCATGCCTAGAGTATTTTTCACGCCGAATCCAACGATCATCGCTACTTTATGCACCCTCTTCTAGGGAGCAATAGATCAGAGGTGTCTGTGTTTAGCACTGCTGAGCAGGGGTTCTGTAGCGCAGAAGTCGCCACCCTCGCCGTGTGTGTTTCCTCGCTGCACACCGTGCGTCATAAATCTCTGCTCGGCTGCTGCAGCGATTTTGGAGCCTAGCCCTATTGCCTACATACCTACCTCGCGACTTTTCCGGCCGCTCTCATCCCGGCTATGTCCTCCTCCGTCTTGACCTCGATCACCCAGGCCGGCGGCGGGTTTCCGCCCTTGGGCATGCCGTCCTCGGCGTAGTCCGGGTGGCCAATCTCTGGAGGCACCTGTGGATAAGGTACGGTAGCATAATCGAACATTGATTGGTTCCATGCATACGCTGCACCGGTTTTCAAGACGCGACACGTGTGGTCCTGGATAGGAGGAACTGACATCAGTGGGCCATTGCTGCTCTTTGTGGGCGCTGTGGATGAGCGTGGTGTGGTTGGGCATTTTGTGAGAATATTTGCTTTCCGGATCCCTCCGGAGTGGGCTCATGAGAGCACACGGTCATCAAAAGGGGCGATGGAAGACAAGAGAACGAGAGAAACAAAAGCAGGACTAGCCCACAGCTTGCTGCCATGCTACTGGTTGCGACATACCCCAAGCTCAACAGCTCACACAGCTGACGTGTTCTCTTCTCAAATAGCCCAACCAACCAAAGAGAAAAAAAAACAGATCTGTACTCTGCCATTTTTTCAGGGGATCCGTCCGACTGACAAATGAAATAAAAAGGCCAACAGTTCTCTCACCGTCCTTCGTGGGCTCTGAACTCCTGGCCGAAGTGAGCCCGTGTAAGCGAAACCACTCGAAACGACCGCGCTTGCTTTTGCAGCCCGCTTCGCCGCCACCTCCTTGGCAACCTTCGTTTTCTTGGGGGCTTTCTTCTCGACGCCGCCGAACCCTTTCTTCGCTGCCAGCGCCCGCGCCCCTCTTATCTCTGCTTCCCGAGGGCAGACACACCAAGCACGTTTGTCAGGACGCCTGTGGAATACAGTAGGAATGCTTACGTTTGGTATTTCTTGCCCCGCTCAGGTGGAAGTCTCTTGAATCGATCAGAGGCCGACGTGGTTGACGCTGCTCCGGAGAAGCACCCCCCTCTGCACGCCCTTATGGAGAGAGCAGTGCTTGTATGGGGATGTCAGTGGGGTTTGAAGGGAGGCGGACCAAAACACAAGGGGAAAACGTGCGTGATATTTTCGTGGAAGCGATGTTATGTGTGGCTGTGCGGTTGTTGTGCGTGACTTTCGCGCGAGCTCTCTGTGTGTGGCGAGGCGAAGGCTGACTGGCTGCTGTTTATTTCTGGCGGTGGGTCCACAGCAGGTGAGAGGAGCGCTTTGTGTGGCCATTCGAACGATTGAAGCTTATCATGGATTGCTACGTGGATATGATAAAAAAAGGCTGCATCCTCTGCTCAGCCTGGACTCCAGTGCCCAGGTTATCTGCTACCTGTGTATTGTTTCAAAGTGCTGGGATCGCTGGAAGGGCTTCGAGGGCGTCGGACGGTGTACGCTCGAGCTAGAAAAGGCGAAAACACACCAACATACACATCGGAAACCAGATCAACAGCCTAGTTTCTAGCGTTTGGAAGTCTGTCGACAGTCCCACACCGGCGCGGGCCGGCAGTGTTATATCTTGTTGTCGATTGGTCACAGCTGCGTCCACGGCCGTTAGACTGCAACATCAAGTTTGCATGTTGCCAACTCTCAAACCTTGCACACGGCACACGGAACTGCACCTGTGCTGCAGCAACGGTCGTTCAGTGCAGCAAACCGCGCACTCATCATGCCCAAAAAGTGAGATCAAACTCTCCTCATCGGGTCTACAGTGATGCCAGAGTATCTGTGTGCTGAAGCGCAGCTTCCTGCCCCTGTGCCGTTCCTTCTGCGGCGACGGTGGTATGTAAAAGAGTTGGCAACATGTGTTCTCGTGTTGGCGCGCGCAAATAGCCAAGGTCAACCCAAGCAAGAGTCTGAGCAACAAAGCAACATTTGGCGCAATCACGGGGATTGCTACCGCGACAAGCGTGGGGCCAAGCCTTCTAGCAGCAACAGTCTTCTCGCTGCCCCTGAACCCACCCCAAGCATCGTTGGTGATGCATGTACCTGATCGACATCGCCGAAGGCCCCCAGAACCTCGCACCGAAACGAAGGCGCCCTCATATGTTGCCCCACCTGCCAGCGAACCCACCAGCATCAGCGTGACCGAACTTGCCCTGATCCACGACATACTCAGCAATGTGCAACACGTCCGCCTCTCTCTCTCTCTGCAGGCAACGCGGCGAAACCTCGCGTCTGTGCATGGGTTCTGGGTACTGGAGAACCCGGAGAAGTTCCGATTCGATCTGAAACAGATTGATCGTTGAATCGTTGTTTGCGGTTGTGCTTTGACTTACAGTATTGTGCTACTACTGCTGTACAGTAGTGTGCACCGGCGGTGAGAGGAGCCGTAGTTGGCGCTTACACCGACGGCCGTAATTGCAGCTGTGGGCTAAAACCATGGAAATATGCTCCGCTGTACAGGCCATCTACAAGTTCCCATGTGGTTGTGACGATGTCCGTCCCCGCTGACATGCAACAAATCTCAGCGCCATTCCTTGATGAGCGAAACGACCACACACGTAGGGTTTCAGGATACAGTACAGCGACCCACTCATCGTTTATTGTGCACGTGCACCTCCCGTGTCCACACGTGGATTGGGGTGCTGGACTATCCATTCTCTCCCAGATTGGCAGCGTGGAGCTTACAGTACGTCGGGAGGTGGAAACCCGCGTTCGCACGTGCGCACAACGCTCATTGCAGCACGAAATTTTTTTCCTTGTTGCTTTCAAAGCTACTGTAGTACGCGTCGGGCAACTTTCCTGGCTCACGTTACATCGCATCTTTGGTGTGCCTCGTCTGCCTGTACCTGCTACCATTCAAACAGGACGTTACATTCTATGGGAGAGACTGGCCAGTTACGATGAGCATGAATACTGTTTTCCACGATTTTTCACTTCGTGCAGGAAAAATTACCAGGGTGACAGGTCCGCCGCATGATCTCAACGATCCCCTCTCGGACATCCCTCGAACGGGGAACTGGAATAATACAACCAACGTCAACACTTTTGGCGGAGAAAAAAATCTCTTCAAGCAGGCATCTGACTGTTTTTTCGGTTCAAAAAAGCAACTAAATAACAGCACAACAGTCTTGGTCGGTTCAACAGTTGGTCACCACCATGAAGATCCAGCGGTGATGCCCTCCTTTTTTATGGAGGACACACTTCTCACAACTCTTCTTCTCCCGCAAATCGACTCCACACCGGAACCGATTACGAGTGAATCGATTACGAGCGAATCGACTACGAGCGAATCGACTACGAGCGAATCGCTACTTTGAGAAGAGAGGTGAGGCTTTGGCGCTTTACGGAGATTGCCTCCGACAATTAGTACAATACTCACTCCTAGACAAACGAGTCTTTGAACTTACCCTTAGGCACTCGCATCACTTGTTGGCATTCGTTGCGTTCAAATTCGAACGTTCCGTAGGCTACTTGGCTCACCGAGAGTTTCTTCACCATTCTCCTGACACGTCTGATTTCTTGGCGACCGTTGGGTTAGAGCTCAACTTGTATTCTTCCGCGTGATCCCAAACCCTTTGCGTCCTTTTGCTGTCCAACCGAAAATAAAAAGCATAGGAAATATGTCACACATGGCTCATGGCACCAAAACAGCGAAGAAGGGCGACGTCGGCGGCAGGGTTGGTGTCCCCGGCCAGACCGCCCAAGGGCCATCCTCGAAGCAGCTCCGCGAACTGCTGCACGTCCTGAAAGGCACACCGGCCGGGGCCGTGCAGCAGGTGGGGCACTTGATGATGCTGTTCGTCGCGGTCGTCAAGGTCAGTACGCCCGCCACGGACTCCGACGGAGTTGGTGGCGGAAGCAGTGGTGGCAACTGCGGCCGCTTCGCCACCAACTCCAGGCGTCCAAGCCACGTAGCTCACCGTGCCGCTGGCCGGCTTTGCGGCACGACGACGGCGCCCGACGAAAAGAAACAAGCGATCGATCTCCTCCAGCACGCGAAAAAGGAGATCCACAAGAAGAAGAAGGCTACGGGTGCGGCGAAGGCCGGCAAGGCCGGGAGACGCGTGACGAGCCTCCGCGGCGGTACCAATGGTGCAGAAAAAGCTAAACGACTCCAGCGTTGGGCGGCCAAAAGCAAGACGAACGCGAGGCAGCTCCTGCAGCTTCTTCTAGGGTCTCGTGCGGCTTTGGAAGCTCGACCGGGGCTCGCCCGCCTGCTTAAACTCCACGCTCAGGATATCATCAGCGAGGAGGCCAGAAATGTACGGGAGATATCGTTGAATAGCGCGAGAACAACGATGGGTGCATTTGGTTCCACGCGTCAAATACGTTGTGACCCCGTCTCCCTCGTTAGCGTCGTGAAATGAGGCTACCTCTCGTCATGAATGCTTGTGTTCCCTCTCCTTTCGGATGCCTCGTGATTTGCCGTTGTTTTTTCTTCCACCTCCGTGGTTTGACATTGAAACTAAACGAACGTTGCCCGCGCAATCCCCCCCCCCCCCCGACGATATCCACGATCCCATGCGACGGCAGGGATCTTCCGCCGCGGCGGCCGCCTTCGACATGATGATCACTATCATCGACGGCGTCCTAAGCGACGACTCAAGTAGGAGTACGCCAGCGCTCCCGACGCCGTCCTCTCCCGAACCTAACAGCGCCGTTGGAGGGGAAGAAGTGAACGAGAGACCGACGTCTACCATCGGCGAAACGTCCACACGCCCACAGCAGCTCCTCAAACAGCTACCGCGTGAGCCACTCTACCCCATGCCCGCATCGTTTCCTGAGAACTGCGTCGTAGCATCGGGATCTCTATCGCCATGCGGTACAGAAACAACCACGGATAAGGCTACCGCGGTCGGGACGGCGCCGCCACTTACCGCGACAGTGGGACCGCTGGGTTCATCGAAAAACAACGAACCGAGTGATATCGCCTACGTTGGTGTCGGACACGTCAACTACACCCCGGAATTCTCGTCAGAAAACGCATCCAAGCTCATCGAGGCATCTCTATCACCGCTTTGGTCGGCATGCTCCGAGGACTCCGTCCGGGGTAACGCAACGGGGGCCGCGACGGTGATCGAGGAAGCGCTGTCGAAGGACGCGCAAGTCCTTGTCGCAAGGCCATGGCCATCACCGCTTTGGTCATCATCCTCTGAGGAGTCTGTCCGGGGTAACGCGACGGCGGCGGCGATCGTGATCAAGGCAGCGCTGTTGAAGGAGGCGCAAGCTTCATCGTCGAAGGGGATGCCCGATGGCGTAGAGGATGCGGTCGAGAGGCGGCCTAGCTCGGGCAATAACGACGACGACGATGGCGACGACGACCTGGCTGGGAAGCGGTGAGTAGGGTTACGCCTATCGTGTCCATTTCGTGACACGACCCTTCGTTATTCCCTCCGAGTTTGCTTGTCGTTGCAGTTTATCTACTGCCCTCTACCCTTCTATCCTTGCCATCGCACCGGCATGATCGCGTCAGTAATCACTGGATTACTGCACGCTCAACAAACAGCCACAACGATTCCCACCCCTCTCCGTCCGTTCCTCTACCGGCGTCTCTGGCGTCTCCTTGGTGGCGGCCGCCTCGTGACAGGTCGACCTCCCGTGCGGAACGAGGCGGCGGAGACGGCGAGAACGGTGCCCCTACCCCAACCCCGTCGGCATGCGCCGCCGACGTCGTGGACGACTCTTCGGCAGGACAGCCAGCGGCTAGGCAGGGCAGCCTTATCCTCGACGACGAGGTGTCAAACACGTCGGAGTTCACCTGGGTGACCGCAGAGGTGTCCAAGACGTCGGGACTCACCTGGATGACCGCGGAGGGAGGAGAATCGACGGGATCTCCTCAAACGACGGGCGTCACGCTCGAACAGGCGCTGGTGCTGCCTCCCGGCGTTACGATGAGCTTCGACCGGGGGGCTTCGACGCCAAGCGAGACCCTGTCATGGCCGTCAAGCGGAGCGGGGTCTTTCGGAGACACGAGGTTTGCGGACAACGTGAGAGAATCCTATGGCGGCGGGCAGATCACTCTCGATGGGCCGGCTACGTCAGAGACGCCACTAGTGCTAGGATAGCGCGGGCGCGCGCCCTACCGGCAGGGTACTGGTCTGAAACACGATCCATCCCGTGGTGCCCGGGGTATAGTGGCGGTGCTCGGAGGCGGGGGCGAGAAGTCGGGGAAGACGGCGTCGGCCGGTTGGGGTGGCGGAGGGGAACGCGGGAGGTAGCTCCCCTGATAGACCAGACTGGGAGCTACTTCGTAGCTTGTTTATTTTAGGGGGTTTTGGTGGGTTAAATTCCCACACTACCTGGGTCGGATCGATGGAGGATCGATCGATTCCTAGTGCCTACTCCTGGCGACGACGCTAACCGGCATGGAACCGGTACACGAAAGCGGGAGCAATTCCGTATAAGTGTGGACAGGGGTCTCCTCCTTGCTAACAACAGCAAAAACAAAAGAAAAAAAATACGTACGAAATAGTACACGGTCAGGAGCACGGCACGATGATACCCACAGACCCCCATTCTTGCAACGTGTGGAGTGCATGGGAGGTTTGTTTGCTTTGCCAAAACCAACCAGTTTTGATCCGGCAGATAGATGCGTTGAGTAGGGCAGCGAAACGAAGCATCGTGTATATGTATTTGGGTTGGACGATGGTGGCAGGTGGCTGGGTGCTGTCGTTCCTGGAACGAACTGGGCTGTATGGGTAGAATTTCGTTGGGTATTGGCAGGAGGAGGTTGACAGAGAGTTTCACTTTCAGTGGCGGTGTGCACAGGAGACAAGATGAGACACGACGTGTCTTAAAAGAAGAAGCAGAACCAGCATTAGCAGCATAGAGTACAGACGGCAGAAGCGACTTTAACACTATCGTTGTATCATTGTGGGGGGGAAAAAACATCATACGTAAGACAAGCAAGCTCCATCTTGCATAAGTATCACCAACGCAACTTTTGATAGGACATGTACTGAAAAAAAAATAAAACACTCACGAAGGAGCTGGACCCGTCCAAAGATGACAGACCTACTAAATTGGCATGCCAAGAATGGCATCAGGCAACACCCACATATTACTGTGTAGGCACACGCTGACTCGAGACACGAAAGAACGAGATCGGGGCGCGGCAAGGAATGGAACACCTCTATTATGTCGTAACTTATACAGATAAGGCGTTTGCCGCTGACCATATTCAAACCCAATGAGGCATGGGTGCTGTCCCTCAGAAACTCCTCGAACAAGTACGCTCTACGAGATGGAGCGACGTATGGACAAATAAATTGTCGACTAGGACAGGGTGTTGGTTGGGGAAATGTACCCTTGTTCATGAGGTTGTGACGATAGATCTGGTGGCTTGATGTTTACGCCCTCTAACGATGTAGGTAGACGGATCGCAACAGAAACGTGACCACGAACCACAGTTAACCACCAGATATACCCTGCAACGGAGGGTCTATCTATTATCGAGGTCGTTGTTGATGGAGGAAAACGTTTCGCACCGCTTGCAGCCACTTCACACACTATAGCGGGCGGTCTCGCGCATCGAAGGAAACGATCTCCACAGATACATTCAAGAACTGTTCATCTGAAACTGCCATCTTTTTGCTTGGTATTGTCACGGTTCGTAGATAGCGTGCCACTCAAGCTCAGGTCGGACTTGCTCCTCTTTCACCCACCACTCGGTTCCTGCGGGCTGAGCAGGGCTGCCTATTGTTCACCGTCCACTGTGGGCCTTTTTACCCTAATAGTCCTTCTGCGTCAAACCCACTAAGGCGCCAGCACATCTAGCGTGAAGTCGTCCTGAGACGGGGCACCCTCCAAGGTTCGCGGCATTCAATTAGTTGAGTTTATATTTTCAAGGGACAACTCTCTCTGCCCCACTACATACAATAGTACCATCGTCAGTGCGGAGAGAGAAGGTAGAGAGAGGGTAGAGAGCGGGCGATGTTATCAACACGACATCCTCGCGCTGTTCACTTCAGGAAGAGGTGAAACAAGGTATGCATCGTCTCGGTGCCTATTCTCTCATCATGGGGTGGCCATTTGCCTTGCGACATGTATCACACGTATGTACGATTGATGGGGAGAGCGTCGGCCGAATCGACGTCGGTATGCTTTTGATTATCCCTTTTCCACTGGCAAGCCAGTTCCTGGTACGACCTGTTTCGTGTCAATTTGCAACTTCATTTGATCTGGGGATCCAATGCACTCATTGACATTGACGGCCGCACATTACTGCGCAACTATGAAATTTTACAGTAGGTGATCGTTTTTCTCCGTCGGGACTTCTCTACAATCGCGAGAGCCTAACACTAGACGTCCCGTACTAACGATGTTTCGATGTAAAGATTTTGCGGTGTTACAGTAGTAGTATGGGGTTTCGACCATCAGCTCTGCATTGGCTACCCTCCGACACGGAGCGAACGTACTTTCGGGCAAGAGGGAAGCTGACCCCTCCTCGGTGTATGTAGTCATTGGAACGCCTTTGACGTTACCTCAGCCACCGCAAGTGACCTACCCTTCTTCTGTATGCGATACTTCCAGAGCTAAACTTTCGTGTGAGTTAGACTACACTTTGAATTCCACACTTTCAGCCAGAATTTCAATTCCACACATACCGCAACCTCTTGATCTCGATGACATGTAGTCTACGCCTGCCCGCATCGAACACAGAGCGCTTCATATGTTTGATCCCCGATACTTGGACGAAGATGTCATGCAGCAGCCTCGTCATGGATGCTTGCGATGCCCAACCGCAAGCCTGTCGTCTCAACGGGATGGCAAGCGAACCAAGATGGCGGCCTTTCACTCGTAGATCCACCTTGCCGGTATGTATGTGCTTGTATATCAATGTGACATGTGATATTGATGTCGTTGCACGCGCCATATGTGCATGCGATCCCCTAATGTTGGGGGAGCGAGTCAAGGTGGGGGTGTTGAGCTCTGAAGACCAAGGTGGCATCCCTCCTCAACCTTGTTCAGCTCTTGACCTTATGTATTTCCTTTCGAGACAAATCAACACTGGTTCTCTAACCACCCATGCCGAGTGCTTGCGTTGATCATGAACCCTTCGCCGATCACCTTTGCTTAGTAGAACCCTTCAGCATTGCTTGTTGCCCGTTGTTGCTGAGATTCCGAAGTGCTCGGTGAGTGTGCAATTGGTCGAAGTTGTTCAGCATACAGTACACTATCAACGTGCGCGTGATTCTAAGCTACACTACTCCCATTTGCCATGCACACTACGATCCTGTTGTCAACAACAAATATCCGAAAATCTAGGCTAGGATATCCCCGCCCTCCGACAACGTGCGGGTTTCTACGCCCCGCTGGGGATCACTACCTGCGCGCCCAACGGTGTCGCCACTGAACCCAATCCGAGACCGCGAAAGCGGCCAAGGGCAGCGCCAGCACCTCCTGGGGTCGACAAAAGATAGCTCCTCCAAAGCCATGTGTACGAAATCACCCGGGAAAAAATCGTCCTTCATCAACCGGAGCTCCCGCAAACTCCGAATGAAACTTATACCCGAACCCGTGACCATCTCCGCTGAGCAGGTGAGCATTTCTGTGATTCACACCGTAATAAATTCATGTAAATTCATGGTTCTCCGGCAACTTGTGTGTCCAGCGTCAACCGACGGATTGAAAATATGTGAGATTTTCTGAATGTGTTGTTCGTAGGAACGTTTCTCTTGTTGCAACGTGGCGAATGAATGAAAATCGGTACCCCGATAGGTATTCGTATCGAGTTTGGGCCGCGCGATGAGCAACCTTTCGACCGCATAGCCGTAGATTCGACTGTACGGCCGTATCTGCATTTGATAATCTATTTATATCCATACATCGTTCACAGAGGCCGTATGCGATATGAAGCAAAATGAAGTGAATCGGGGTGGAAGGAGGAAAACCAGGGATTTTGTCGATGGGTGTGGTACAGCAGCAAAGTAGATTCTTATGAAGTAACATAAGATGAACTGTGGAGCACGGATGGCCCTCCATATATGGAATCATTTCATCGTACGGAGTTTCGTGAACAAGTGACGCCTGTCTATTCTCTACAGCTAGATAGCTCCTTCTCCTAATTCCACCAGACGAATTTCGCACGCCAGCGACTGGGGCCACACCAAGCAGTATACGAAAACTCACCAGCTTCAGCTGCACGGACGCAAGTAGGCGGACGAGGGCGACCACGAATTGCGTCAACGAATATCAAAACATTTTCCTCCAGAAGGTTATTGGGCAAGAAGGCACCACTAAACGAGGGTAAGACAACGAAGGGCAGCAGCGCTCCCCACGCTACCTCCGTCAGAGGAACAATATCAGCAACGAGGCAACCACCCACGCCAGAACTGGTACTTTCCACTGGATGCGCCAGTGGAACCGTCGCCTCATTTCTCCAACAGCCTTCGGAAAGCGACAGCAACATCGTATCCCTTACGGCGCAGCTGCAACTACCGCCGTCTGCCTGGATGGGCGCGTCCGGATCAGACTTCGGTCTGTTGCCGTCGGGGTGGTGCTTCCCCGATGATGATGAAGACGACGATGTTGAAGAAGGTGGAAACAAAAGTAACGGTGTGCGAAATTCCATATCCGCAGGCAGTGAAGAATCTCGATTTGCGGCTGAGGAAAAAACAAGCGCATATTAGGGTGTCGAGGGTGGCAAGTGAGTTTGTTCATGGCAAGACTCCGTACGTTTCGATAGGCGGAGATTTGTTGTTTTCATACATATCGGCTACCTAGTTGATCGTGCCGGTCCCCACGATGCAACATTTTGGCTAAACTTGCGCCCCAGCACTGCATGACGACAATTGAAAGAATGGAGCGTGCTCGAAGCTCACTCCCTACATTCACCTGTGAAGGATTTCCTTAGCAGCAGTCTGAAGAAGAACATTGCCCACAGTAGGTTTGAAATGAGCATGACAGATTCGGGGCGACAAGATGTACGCCGGCATATGCACGCAATTTCCTTTTCCCATTTAGTGTACTATTGAAATCGTACGCCGCGCCGGTACCGTTGAAATCTATTCGTCCTTTCCCGAAAAAAGGCTTCGAAGGACACAACAACCGAAATGACAACGATAGCAACAGGGCGGCAGACGGTGGGAGAAGGATCGAAGACAGCGAAGCCGGTGACGGAAGGGCGGCGGATTTGGCGGTACTATCCACACGCAGATGCGGGAGCTGGGGCGGAGGACGAGGGGGGGCGGGAGGTTCCAGTGCGGTGTGGAGCGACTTCAAGGACTATGGGGAAGAGTCAAGAGTAACCGCCGGTCGGAACAACATCGGAACGGCCAAGAAAAGCGACAACAACAGTATGATGGTGGGTATTAGCGGAATTGGCGATAGAGTCTACAACGCCAGCAACAACAACGACCAACTCTCTGCCACTTTTCTTGCAAACGATGCTGTCGCTGCCGGCAATGGTGTGACTCTTTCATATCGGAGCTCCTGCGGTGTCGGTAGAAGAAACCGTAACGATCGCGAGCACTGCGAAGTGTTTGGGAGCCCCACCGGTGATGGGCTTTATGACCACGACGACGGCGACGGCGACAACGATGATACAAGCCGGTGCGCAGGCACCGGTCGTGACGTCGGCGGAGATGGGATGGGGACCCCGCGCACGAGCAGATCTCCCGCAGGTTCGCCCGGTCTGACTCCTTTGCGCGGAAGGAGCCGCCGAGGGTGGTGGAGACGAAGACGGGACAGCTACCCCTCCTCGGCGCATTAAAGAATCCGAAATATACTTCGATATTGTGCGCACAGTATGAATGAATTCCAGTGAATCATTGGATATTTTGTGGTGGACGAGAAGCAGCCGTGCAAGGGCGACCGGAGGATGGAAACGGAAGCAACACCTTGTCGCTTCGCACCGCGAATTCAGTGATGGTACGGAATAAGCTGTTGGAATGTCGGTCGTTAGTACTTGTCTGCTGAAAAAACATTACCAAGGTATTCACCTAAGGAGTATTACCGGGAGAGTCTGCATTATATTGATTCAGTGGTCGGATACATACGCACCTACTATATTGAGAGGAGTATATACATCAGACGGATATTTGCAGGATGGCTGTATTTCCTTCGCCTCATCCATGGATGACAAAACAAAACCGGTCGACATTTCCAACGTAAGAGCCGCGGCTCGGTTTCGGCGCAGAAAAAATGGCGCTCGCCTCGCGTAAATATGGGCATCTTACGAGCGGGGGCGTACAATACAAGAAGGGATTCTGCCAGGTTACCTTTTTGGAACTTGTTGCGGTGTACATCATGTGTCTCAGCGGTTGGGCGGCGGTGGTTCAGTGGTTATATGTTGCAGTGTCATGACCGAGATGCCGTGCCGATACCTAACCAGGTGACGGCCGCTGCTTTTCGACGGTGTTGCGGGTGTGCCGCGTTCAGTCTCGCGCTGTTGCTGGTTCAACTGAAATCTGGAGGGTGCTCCGTCTTCTTCAACACCTTGCTTCTCTGTTGGTTGGGCGTGTCGCTGTCGGCGCTCTCGAGTTGTTAACGCTGCCCGCTGAAACACTGGAAAGTTTGAGGAAGGTAACCCGGACGATACTCGTCGAGTTGCCATTACAATCATAACCACGCTGAATTAGCTCGGCTCGCATCTTGGAAGGATATGCCTGTGGCTATGCTCGCTCCATGATATCTAGCCGCTAGCCTCCCAGATTTTCATGGTACTCTCCTCGGTGCTCCTAGGCGATAATATATTCACGATACCTACAGAAGTACATGATGCCGCCCCCAATTTAGAGGTACGAAATGATGTGGCGGAACAACCCTTCCTCCTCAATCTCAGTCACCGCTATCACCGCCCGCACAAAATTCATCTTGAGCCTTCCCGCCTCGAGTAGCTCTATCTCGGGAGGGGTCTGGCCGCCCATGAAATCCCTCATAGCATACTTGATGATGTTGGCCTCGTCATAACGTTCGAGCTTCCGCAACCTGGCCCGCCAGCCCTTGGACCTTGCCAAGGACCTCCGGTGACGCCCCCGCATCATGATCAGCCAGCCCCGAGCTTGCCACGATTTTTGACCCGGAAATCTTCGCAGGCGGTCCACCGCTAGTTGTGTCTTTCTCCTCGCTGCGACACGCCAAAGGAGGAGATGCAACGGGAGCGATACTGCTGCTATTGGAGGAACGCGTACAACGTTCTGTGTAATACTTTGGGGAAAAATGAAGCACAGGTGACGCCTTTTTTTCACTCTATCGACAGCGGCCACCCGCTGCCGTTTGCCCTATTGCGTTCTAGTATTGGCGAGAGACGGGAAGATAAACCGTTGGCAAAGCCTGTTCGATTCAAAGAAAGAAAACTGCTGCACCCGTTCAACGGGTGAGCACCTAATGTATCAGCCGGGTGTTGCCTGTAGCATACAATTGATGCAGAAAAGTGACCGCGCCCTCTATGAAGACCTGTAACAATGATCGCTTCCACGGTACTCACCAGCTTGTCGGGGGAGGTCTATGCAGAAACGGCAGAGATTTCGCAGACGCCGCCAGAGATGGAGGTCATTGCAGAAACAGCAGAGATCTGGTAGATCGCTCCAGAAATCCCGCCGAGGCCGCCCGAAATAACTCCAGCAGGCCAAGAACGCCCACGGCAAGGGCCCCAGACAAGCGCACAGAACGAACTCTAGAACAATCTGAAAATTCGGATGGACGCGTAACAATAGCCAGGGGCATGCAGGCAACAGAGGATCGTGTACAAATCACGGTGAGCTGTACCTTTGAAAGATCAACGTCGAGGCGCAAACAGCATGCTGTGTGCTGTGGGAATCATTCGAGGTGCCGGAACCGCAAGGCAGGAGTCCACGCTTGAACATGAGACACACACGAACGACTAATTTGGTATCATCCGAACAAGAACAGCTGTACCTACAGTACCCTCCGACAGGAAGCCGTTCCCCTAAACTCTAGGTTCACGGATGAACTATTGTGGCCTCAGCGTCCTGACGAAACTGAGCGCGGGGCTTCACACGATATGTTTCGGGCACACATAGGGGAGACGGACGACACCAACACTCTGAGACAAGCGCAGTTGAAGTCTCCCAATCCACAGCATCATACCTGGGGGAAGAAACAGCAGCACCGAAGACACCCATCGCTGCAGCAGAAGAAAAGCCGTGGACCATGGTGTTAGATTCTTTGGATGTTTGCAATGATACATGTTGCAACCTTGGCCAATGTTCGGCACCCTGCCTCCCAACTAGCCATTGATGAGAATGAGAAAAATCTACATCGTACGTGGCAACAATGTCCCGGGACACTACACGTGCAATAATGTAAACATGTTTCTACCCAGACAGTGGGTGGAAACTCTACAACCTATAGGCGTGAGCTCCGTTTTGTATATGGTCGTCACGATGAAGGACGAATGGACTCTGAGGCTACCAGTCCGAAAACATGGCAACGTCTTTCTCCAACGATGGCGAGCTAATTTCGAAGTCGCCTTGTGTTCATCGATTTTGTTGCACTTTTGAAACACCGCCCCCCCCCGATGTAGCCGGAAACGTGTGCCGGTAAGTCCGTGTGCATCAATTTTATCGAGCCACACTTGAAGCGATCATCCTGAACACAACCGAGTACTACCGGGGCTAGTGCTTAACTCCCTGAAACAGCGAAGGCATATCACCAGTTGACCAGAACAAAATCATAGCAACAGTTCTGGCGCCACACAACCGAGAACCTCGATTGTTGCCGTCCGCGTGAACGTGCGTGTAAATGTCGAGCTGTTGTGTCAAGCCCACGAAACAACGAGAGGAGGAGTGGATTGCCACGCGTTTTGCGAAACCCGTCGTCGCTAGTTTCTCGCGTGGAACCAAGACAAGCCCGCTTTATGTACGGTGAAGTTTTATATTTCTCGAGACAAAGGAGGGTTTCTGGACCATGCGGAAACTGCCGACAGGGAACACGCCGAGGGGAGACTGTTGGGGTGGTTTTCATAAATTTCGTGCAACGGCGAATGCTTCAAGCAGTCACGAAAGCAGGGTCGGGGGGGGGCATGCAGACCCCTCGCCTAAACCCTGTCCACAGCAGCTGCGTTTGGAAACGGGATTCCTAACGGTGTTTCCAGGTTTCAATCAGCCACACCCTTTCCGAGAATAGTGTACCTTGGTGCTGGAGGTCATTGAAGGCATCTGGTAACGTCTTGACCACATCAAGTGAAAAAATCCACGTGTCTAGGCTCACTGATGTCCGTGTCAGCTGGACCAGTATGGGATTAGAAGGTACAGTACTGAGCGGAGGCAGGAGCGGCTTCTAATGTGAAGACAACAACAACAACAACAACAACAACACCTGATACAAAATACTCACCAACAGGAACCATGTCGGACCCCGATGTAACGAAAGAACCACGTGAAGACGTCGAACTCTGCTCGACCATATTGTACCAGAGCGCACCCGTTCACTATACTCCAGAAGACCAGCTGAAAGCACAGTCGAAAAGGCGGCAATTAGTGGTTACAAAAGTTATTTGCCAATAGGCTGGATAACGCTGTTGGAGGAAGCTGACTCAATCTCGAGTCGACACAAAGGACGTCCATTTGTCGATGGATGACACAAGAATGGAGCTCCCAAATGATATGTCGTCCTCACGAAAACAGACAGCCATTTCAAGTGATGGAATTTTCAAGGCACATTATCGAGTATGTAGCGCATGTCGTTGGCATTTTCTTGTACATGTACGTCGCATGAACATTCGACCGAGGCGGCACAAAACCTGTGTCACAAACATTTCTTGTATTTTATTTCCTTCCTTTCCCGGGAGTGAACAAACACCTACACGGGCTCGACTCCCGCCCGCTCTTGTTCAAGATGCGTGTGATGTTGTCGAGAACAACTTGCACACGTACCCACATCAATATGTTGAGGTCTCTCTCGTTCAGCCCCGAGCATTCCTGCCCATCATCGTCGTTGCAGCTGTCATCGTCATAGTAAGACATCAGTTTCGGCGGCACCACACCTGGATAGAGAGCATTGTATAAGCGTAATGTCCATCAGGTCGTAGCGACGAACACGGTTCACGTATTAATCAATGCACGCTAGTGCCGTGTTTCGTCGCAAGGTTGTTATCACCCTACCGCTGCAACTCATTGTTTTTAATGGGCAGCCCTCGACCAGTAGAGCACGGCCAAAAAAAAGCGAACCGGTCGGCACTGTCTAGAGCCGAATGTAGATGGAGGTGTTCGGCGCCGCAGGGCCCCCCAGAGGGAACGTCTTTGGCCCCCACGCATCGTCTGTGTCTCTCTGCCTAAATTTCCGGCACACGCGGATGACTTCTTACCAGCCTTATTTCGCAGCCAACATGCAGAAAAGAGAGGAAAGAAGCATGGTAGTGCGAAGGTGTACCGGTTCCGGTAAAAGCCAATTGACGGATACCTTGGAAAATGGTTCCTCCTTAGCATTCCCCGCCCGCAGAATTTACCCTCAACTGGGAACCCTTTGAGGCCACGACGGAAAATGCGATAGAGGGGCAACCGCTTTTTTTGTGGGCCCGACTCCAAGACGCGCTCTCCGGACTGGCACATATTCGTGTCCATGGGAAATGCCCTGTAGTCAGGAAAATAATGTGTACGACCCAAGTATCGAACCAATCTCCCGCCGCCGAGGCCATCACATGCCAAGGTGCCCCGATTCTGGCAAAAATCAGCTGACGGATGCCTTGGGAATCGGGTCTGCCTGGACAGTATCCAGGTTTTTACTCAAGAATCACAAGTTAGGTGTGCTACGTCACCTTGCCCGGCTTGTCGTGTGGACTCGGTTAATCACACGGACGCCGCTTAAAGAGAAGAGAGCTGTGGTGACGGAAACCTTGTGTACAAAAGCCACGCCCAGAGAAACGAGCGAGAGAGTGAGCACGCCATGCGGGGCATCGAGGGGCTCCGACATATCCCACAGTGTACATATCACATACCAAGAGATTCCGTTGATTTAGTAGATACCGTTTGCCGATTCCGACAACAATACCAACGTTGAACGAGAAGACGGTTCTAGAAATATTAAAAGAACATCACCCGCACATGAGCAACGTTACGATGCCAAAGGACAGCAGTGGAGCCCATAATACAAGCTACTTCGGTACAGTAGTGCCCCGCGACAATAGCTGGATACCTCGTGGTTCACCCAACCTCGCCGAAGGTATCGGGGTCTCCGCACACCCCTGTGCGAAGTGAACGATACCTGTGCGAAGATCAATTAAATTCCTTGGAACCCAATTTTTTTCCCGCACCCCCTGTGCCAAGACCCCGGCCTGTGGGATGTAGCCGATCCGTGCCAAGACCCGCATTCTTACGGTATACCAGGAGGGTTGTGATCATCAAACATTCCATCAAGCACAGAATGCGCTTGGTAACACATAATGTGACGTACAGTAGTAAATATTGGCGGCTCACGGTTGGTGTGCCTTCGTCCCAGGTACAGCAGTAGCGGGCTCGTTCACACTGCATGTCGACTACAGAAGTCTTCGGTGTTTCTATCAAACTTGAGTCGCGGACGGTTTCGGACGGGAACAAATTCAGAAATTTCATGGTAGAAATTAGCACGGAACTTAGCGCCCATTCTCTGGAACGATCCTGACGTTCCTACCTTCTTTCTGGAAAAGGCGCTCAGATTTCGCAAACTTTCTGACTGACCTTCCGTGCGACCAGAGAGAGGCGTTTGACCCACCCTACACGCATACAAAATAACAAAATGTCCCTCGTCTAGGCGACAGATAGGAGGAGCGTTTTGGGCTAGCTCGCCCCCGGCGGGTTGAAACACCGATTCGACCTACCAAAAGAACACCACAACCAACAGAGCGCACGTGTATAAGAGAGAAGCACCGATTACCAAAGGGATCACGGTAGTGCACTGCTGCTGCTGTGCTGCTGCAGATGGACAGACAGACCAGCACACAACAGCCACTCAAAAAGGGTTGTCGCAGCAGTAATCTCTAGCGCTTCTGCCGGCTGCGAATGAAAAGGGCCTCGTTCATGTGCGAGACATGAGGATAATGTTGAGTATTCAACCAACTGTACCCGCGAAAAACAATTCCGGACAGGTAGGCCAGCCGCCCTCCCAGCCCTCCGGAAGGACCATTTTCGATTTTGGTTTTACATACGAATTACATATAGTAAGGGAGCTTCGTTCACGAAAATGAGTCATTGCCCCAGCTACGGTAGAGGGTTTTCTATCCATCGTGCCCCATATGCAATTATCAAGAACTCAGAGCCCCCCGCCCTCCCCCCCAGGATGCAGCGCACCCTTCATGCGACTCGCCGAATACCTCACGGCGCTTCGCGCTTGGTGATGTGAGCGCCTGGTCCGGTGAGAACCCGGTGTGCTCTGTCCCGGCTTTGTAGGGATGCTAGGTCAATGGTCTAACGACTACGGCATGCACGACAATGAGCACCCTCCCCCTTCCAAGCGGGCCCGGATTTCGATTCGTGGGCCTATGTGTGTCTCGACTTTTTTTTCGCGTGTGTAGTGTCCCCTCGATTCATCCTCTCTCCTGCCCTCGATCAGGTTTCGCCCGACCGTAAGCAAAGAACGACAGACACATGCCGCGCTCGAGATGGCACCTGGGAGTATACGGTGTCGAGAGTTGAGGCTTGTAGAGTTTGCCTTCATCGAGATATGTACCAGGGGCGATGTCTGCGAAAGCCTCCAACAAACTGCGACTTTTCGCGTGTACCGTAAGGATGCGAGAGAACGCGCGGTTCGGTGATGTCGCACGTTCCGGTGATATAGCACCCCTGTGCGACAAAAACAACAATAACCAAGTGATGTAACTCGATTATCGCACGGGGTTGGGTGATATCGCACGGGGGTGTGATATCACCGAGACCGCGCCCCGAGTGGCTCGAGAGGGCACTCGCTGCACAGGAGGTACTTCGCGGTATCGTGAACGGTGTTGTACTGCTGGACGTCTGGCGGCATCGGGTACCACATATTGAAGAACTGCAAAATATGACAAAGGAGTCAAAGGAGACTGTCATCAGTCACGTCACGTTATTTCATATAGCAGCGGCAGCACGCACAGCCTGCAAGTCTGAGGCAGCTTTCGTGCCTGCACCCGCTGACATGCTGCGACGGAGTGTGGCACGGCGTGTTTGTGCAAGCGACCTCTCGGTGACGGGAAAATACTGTAGACCACTGTCGTATTTCGCCGTTTTTTATCCCGCCGAGTCTCGTACGATACGTATGATATGCAGTTTTCTGTGTTGGGTGTGTATCACTGTAGCACCGACCGTGTGTGTGTTATGCAGTACGGCCGTGATATGTTGGGTATCGCACGTATCAGAGTTGTCGCACGGGGGTATGCGTCGAAAGCACGCACGCGACTACGGTACTGCTGTCCCCGGAATGTAAAATTTTCTACTGTTCATGCTTGCATGTAGTCCGAAATTGCTGTATAACAATGAGATACAAATGTTGTGTGGTGGTGGTGGTTGATGATGTTTTTCGCCTCCCACGATAACTGCTGGGCGCCGTGTGTAGTCGATACCTCAATCTTGAAAGTGCGCTCCTTGCCTGTAATGTCAAGTTGTGCTCCCCGCCGTCTCTGCCTCTTGATCGCCTCCAAAATAGCGTCTACGCCCCCGCCGCCCCCGCCGCCCCCGCCGCCCCCGCCGCCACGCTGCCTGGAATGCGCACCCGTCTAGCTAACCCCCCGATTTGAAAGCCTCTCTTTCTCTCTCGTGTCTTCTCTCCTCTTCCTGCCGGGCGTAGTCCGGCCTCTGGGCTTAGGAGGCGTGGGAGGTGGGAGGTGACGTACTGTAGGTCACGAGCAATGGCTGAAGGAGAGAGAATTTTCTTGGAAATTGCGATGGGCGCCGGATAAAACCGCACAGTCCCGCTGTCCTGCTGTGTTTTATTATATTTTATAATTTTCATAATATGACACAACGAATCCATCTCTGTTCCTGGTTCGGTGCGTTGCCCGCAGCCCGTATGCCCGCCGGTCTGCGGTAGCAGCTACAGCTGAAGCTGCGGTACTGCTGCAGTTGTACCGTCTGAGTCTCGCACCCGTTCTATCGAGGAAAATCGCTCCTGAAGAGCGGGGGGGGGGCTAACCAGCCAAAGGACCTTCTGGTAGAGCGAGCGAACCCACCAGGAAGCAGCCGCAAGAGGTGCTGCCGCCAACACCTCGCGTCGCGCAACACAGAGAACCAGAGACGCTTTTTCTACTGTAGCATCGCTTGTCAACCGTTGTTTTTACGACCAACTCGTAAGCCCCGCACTTCTGCTGTGCTGCTGTGAACCCCCACCTTACCCCCAACGCCCCTCGCACCCTAAGCTGACGTGCCGGACTACACCCAGCAGGAAGAGGAGAGAGGACAAGAGAGAGAGGGAGAGCGAAATCTGACGATGAAAACTGTGGCACCGAGGAGAGGGAGCAATGCTTGGACTTGTCCCTGACGGGCGACGTCGTATTGATCGAGGTACATGTACGACATGTTCTTAACACTCACACGCTCTTTGAACAAGAGTGGCCCGGATTCGAACCCATGAAGAAGGTGTTTGTTTCTGCCGGGAAAGGAAAAGAGAGAGATAACAAAAACATATCGACACAGATTTTGTGCCCTCGGTCGAGTATTCATGCGGCGCAGATGTACAAGAAAATGCCAACTATCTTGTACCGTAAGCGTGTGGCGAGGGGCGACGTTGTGTGCAGCAGCCACACAGCTGGATGGCATGGAACAGAAAAGGCGTACGCCGGCGGGCAAGCGATCAGATGCAGGCTCAAGGACATGAAGGAAGAGAGAGCGGGAAAGGGGATGGATGTGCCGAGGAGCGAGGTTGGTTGCAGCCATACAGCTGAAATGGAATGGGGAGGGAGTGTAGTGGAAGACAAGGGATCGGTGCAGCCAACAGCTGGGATGGAGGAGAGATGGACTACTGTAGAAAGGGCGGGACAGTCTGGCCGGGTTGACGAGGAGCGAAGTTGGCTTTGTTGGGCAAGGCAACCGCGAAGCCAGGCGCTCGGATTGAGGTGCCCCAAGGTGCCCTCCATATGGAAACCGTGGAACACCCCAGCCCCCCCCCCCCCCCCCCGAGGCAAGATTGCCGC
>FN649747.1:177435-222465 GCA_000310025.1 Ectocarpus siliculosus
CGCCACATCCGAGGCCACACCCGCTTCATCTACTGCCACCGCTGCACCTGCAACGCCTGCGACAAGAACTGCTGCCAAGCCGAGCACTCGGGCGGACGTTGGCAACAACCCCGCTTCCGGTGCGTCGATGGCCGAGTTCATGACGGGCAAGGCCCGTCAAGCTCGCGCCGTCAACGACCACGGCAAGAAGGCCGGCACCGGTGGCGGGGGCGAGGTCTCTTCGCGGATCCCCGTTCCGAACACGTGGACCACCAAGAAGAAGGCACGCCAGCACAAAGAGCAGCAGCAGGAGGACCGGCGCCACAACAACGACAACGACAACAACAACAACAACAACAACAACAACAACAACAACAACAACAACAACAACAGCAACAACAACAACAACAACAACAACAACAACAACAACAACAACAACAACAACAACAACCACTACAGCAACGGCAACAACAACAGCAACTCGTTCTCCCCGCCCAACGAGTTCCACGACGAGAACGTCTTGCGGGCCGGAAGATTTCTGTTCGGGAAGCTGGTGAGCCCGGGCAAGAAGGCCATGATTTACGTCTCGCCCAACTCCGGCTCCGTCGTTCACGCCTCGTCCGCCGGAAAGGCGACCCGGGACGAGGAAGGGCGAAAGATCGGTCCCGTGCCGCAGAAACTGAAGACTGTTATCACCCCCAACGAGCAGCAGATGTCCAAGATCGAGAGGAACCGTTCCGAAATCTGGGCGCAGAGGTTGGAGAGAGGTAAGGCTGCCCGCGAGGGCGGCGAACTCAAGAGGTCAAAGATGGCCGCCATCACGGGCGTTCTGCCGTTTGGCAAGAACGGCTTCCGCCGGAGGCGAGAGCGCGAGCACGCCGAGGCCCACCTGATGGAGGCCACGCTGAAGCTCACCAACAAAGGGAACTTGGTGCGTTGGGGGGCAGCAAGAGACTTTAAGCTGTGGAGTGTCAAGGGTATTCCGGTAGGATGTTTTGTGGTAGGTTGGGATCGATCCCCACGTCTATGATTTGGTTCAAACGGGCGGAACTGTTGTCTCGTTTTTTTTTTTGCAAACTGCACCCTGAAGTATCCCCCCCCGGTCAACTATAGATATTGTCTCCCTCCCATTCTGGAACGCTTGATCGGAGGTAGAAGTAAAAAAATGGAGTGGTTGCAGAAATCCTACATGTAGGCAGGCACAAAAAATCTCCCCCCTCAAAAAATCTACAGAACACCATCTCCCTAAACACTACCCCCCCCTCAACAATATTCAACTGCGCAGGAGGTTTCCATCGACGGCACAATTGTGCAGCGCAAATCCCGGCCATCTTGGTTCGGGTTCTTGAGGAGGAAAGACCCTTCGTACAAGCTGCTCGTCACGAAGGAAGGGATCGAGATTTATCGACGAGGGAAACTTGACTGGGTCATCAAGGCCGAGGACATTTTCTAGGATGTGGTCCCCACCACCGACCCCACCATGATTTTTCTCGTTTTTCTTTCGGTTATCCCAGTGGGGACCGTGCGCTTCGCCCCCAAGATTGTATTTTCTTTGGGCATTTACTCAGTGGGCATGTGCAGTTTCTCGAACGATGTTACTTTTAGGAAGGGCAACGGAGATCCGTACTGTGGATCAAAGAAGCTTTTGTGAAGTTATCCTTGTGAGCCTAGCAGCGTTGTTCGGCAATGCCTTCCTTTCAACACCGAGGAGGAGGACGAGGTGATGGCGTGCTCGTGTGATTCCGGCCCGGTTTCGAATTTGTTTATTTTTTTGTACTTGGTTCTTGGCGTTGTTGCTGCTTCATGATCGCTTCTTTTCGTTTGCATGTCAATATGTTTTCCGGATTTTGCGACCGGACAGTTACACTTGGTGATGGAGACCACATCATCGTCATGATGAAGTGGATGCTCTGCGCTCCCTGAGGTCCAAAATGTACCAACGGGAATCAATCATTGTTTGACCTCGCGACTTGATGGGGTTGGATTCAGCGACGTTGTTCGGTTCCATGGTCTGGCGCGAACTTTCTTTCTCGCCAGCCGCACACAGGGATTGGTTGTAGGGTCGGCTTTGCCTGTTGCCAAGCGCAACATTTGGGCGTTCTCTAGACCACGGTTTTATTTCGCTGCCTCGAAACTGTTTGCCGTCTTTGCACACGGGGAGATAAGGAGGAAGGGGTAGATTGTTTCCCGCATTTCACGTATATGTCGCGTGCCTGGTCAGGTGTTTGTCCGTTGCGGTTCCCTCGAGGCACACTTAGTATGTGTGTGGGTTATTTTACATAAATTAGTTGTTTTGGAGAGTTTTGGACGACAGGTCGTCTGTCTCCCTCATGTATCGTTTTTTATCCTACCAGCTCTCCTTGTCCTTGTAGCGCCCTCCTTTCAGCACGGAGGTCATGGTGCTTGTGTGATTCCTTCCGGCCCTTTTGTTTCCTTCACTACACTGTCTTCCAGTCTCTGGGCAGTCCAGTACGTGATTGGATTGTTGGCCGTTGCAAGGGTAAGGTTCTACATTAAACCACTGACGGCCAGTGCAGCCAAACGTGTTCCGCGCTGCGACAAACATGTGTACCAGTTGGGCTCGAGGCAGCATTGCCCGAAGAGTCGTGAGAGAGGTGTCCCGTGGGACCAAGGTTTGCCTCGCCCTCTGTATCCCTGAGGACCGGGGAGCGGTGTTGCAGCCCTTGACGGCAATGACGCTCCTTTGTGTTTGAAGACAGGAAAGTGGTGAACTGAGGACACGGAGGAAACGCATTCTATTGCACAACTGAACTTCTTGCGAAATATACCAAGGAGACAAGCGCCGCAGAGGGGAGGGGAAGAGAAACAACAAGGTTTATGGTGTGGCATTTTTCCTCCAACATCATCCTGGCTCGTGCCTCTATGAAAATCACACCAAAAGGTGAACACAAACACAACCAAGTAGTGCCGCAGCGACCGAACCAAGAAGAAACACCGCACCGCCACCGTCGCCGAGCACCCACACTCACGGCAGCACGACCGCCATCCTCGTCGCCACACAACAACGACACTCGCTACGCTTAGACGCACGTCTACGCTATACGGCAACACTCTCCCAAACACCGCCCAATAAAGAAAACAAGAAATAACTCCTGGCGGACCAAACATCCCGAACACAGAGACTAGACTACGTAGACCAACCAGAATAAGTCCGCAAAGCACAACACCGCTTTCCTTAAAAATCCGGAGCGGGAGTTGGGAGAAAGCGGGGCGTGTCGTTCTTCGACGCGGCTGGTTAACAATCTCCAACTTTTACTTTACATGTACTGTATAGGCAGCACCGGTAGGATCTCCTGACTTCACCAGCCCAGCTTTCAGGGCGACACAAAACTCAACGATCTCATCACACGTCTACAACACCATCCCAAAATCGCCGAAACCCCTAAGACATATATCAAGAGAACACAACGCACCGCACGCCCCAACAAAAGAGAAAAGAATATCACAGCCACGGCGCCCAGCCTGGGTAGAGCTTGCACAAGTTTTCCGGATCCCTCGCCTGGTTGATGAGCAGCTTCACCTGCCCCTCCACGTTCATCGCGTCCCCGTTCGGGTCCACGTACCCCTGCAGCTTGTGCTTGATCCTCGCCAGCGCCCGCTGGGCAGCGTCCCCGCCGACCCCGGCGTCTTCCCCCGCCACCGCCACCATCGCTGCCGCCGCCTCCTCCGCCGCCGCCCCGCCGCCGCCGACCTTCTCCTCCTCCTGCTGCCGCTGCCGCGCGGCGAGCGGGGACAGCATCCACCGGTAGAGGGGGTCGTGCAGCAGGACCTCGAGGATGGTGAGGACGCTGGGGGCGTCGGAGCGGAGCACGCGCATGGCGGCGTCGCAAGTCCGTCGGAACGCGCCCTCCGTGCCGGTGACGCCCATGCCGTCGACGACATCGCGGGTGAGGCGCAACGGCACCGTCTCCGGCGTGGACAGCGCCTTGCCCTGCTCGAAGGTGACACCGAAGTCGATGTGGACCCCCTCGGCGGTAAGTTGGTGCACCAGGATGTTGTGCGCGTGCCGGTCGCCGATGCCGAGGATGTAGCCGACGATCGAGCTCACCGCCGCGCTCCTGCCGTGGTGTGGCGCACGCACGAACGCACGCACGCATGCACACGATCATCGAAGAAAAAGTGTTGTTTCGCTATGGCATTAGTATTACGGGCGGCGGGGGTCGAAGATTCCACAAGTTAAAGAGGGTTGTCTTGCTATGGCAGTAATTGTGGTCCCTTGAGAACAAGGGCGGAAAAACCGACAACGCCAAGGATGTTTTTTTTCAAGCTAGTGCAGGCAGTCCCATGCGACGGGGCCGCCGCTTGGGAGCACTCAATCCCTCTCAGGCCGAACAACAACAATGACGGCGCCTATAACGACAACATGCAAGACACGAACACCCAGCCAGTACCCTCCCGCACAGCAGAGAGGGCCACACCACACCACGACACCCTCGTCTAGAACAGTACTGCTGTACCTGGTGAAGGTGAGCCTGCTGTTATTCCACGCGAACGGCTCCGGAACGTTCTCGAGGAAGAAGAAGCGGAAGGCAGGGTGGAAGCTGTCCTCGACCTCCTTGTACCCCTTGCGCGTGTCCACCGCGTTCTTGAGGTGCGTCCGGCACTTGGCATGGAGCCTATGTAAGCACAAATTGCGACAACAACCATGAAAAAAAGGGGGGGGGCAAAGACACGGTGGTGTTCGCTTGGGGAAAAAAATGGGGTCCGTCTGAGCCAAAATACAATAAACAAAGACTCACACACACATACACAGAGTGCAACATCGGTCAACCAAACGTGTTCTCGAAATATCATCAACCAATCTCAAAATCACCTAAAAACCTCAACGAATCAAACACCATCCCCCTCACCAGTCCTTCGGGAAGCAACGTCGGCGGGCGCCCGCCCTGCCCGAGCCCCGATCGGTGAGGTAGGACCCGAAGGGCATCGTGTCCTCCACCCACTCCAGCACTCCCGAGTCCGGCGAGAGGGGCACGATCGTGTACGTGAAGACACGCAGCCGACGCTTGCGGGCGGCGGGGTCTTCCCTCAGCAAAGTGTTCACCGTCGCAAACACCTATTCAACGATTGTAGTAGTCACGGCATTGACGTCGGGCGGGGGGGGGGTTGTCACATCGTCACATGGTGCAGCATCATGAATGAAAGTATCCAGAGACACATCATTAACCGTAAGCAGGGTGAGCGTGTCCACGCAAGGGACAGGGACAAGAAAGGGCAGCGAGAGGCAGAGGGGGTGTAGACAGTCACGCACGCAACAAACGACGAGACTACCAGCAGAAAAAAAAAGACAGAAACGGTAGATATTGTTCTAAAACTTATCCATCGGCATTGTCTCATTGGTCCGTCGGGTAAATTAACGCGGTCGATGCTCACTACTAAACCGGGAAAACACACACACTACGCACACAGCACACACATACGTTGAGACAACACACAAAGCAACGACGGAGGAAACAAAAAAAGACACGCACACACACAAACACATACAAACATACAAGCAACAACAAAAAACAAAAACACACGGGCACGACAACCAGACCATGCACAAAAAATACGGAAACAAACTAACCTGTCGGTGATGGAAAAAGAGTTCTGGAATCCCACTATCGTCGGCGTTCCCCGATAGTCTGCGTCCGGCCTCACCGCCGGGGGCCTCGCCACGACCCTCGGCATGACTCTCCCACCGCCGCTGCTCTTGCTGCTCCCTCTACCCCGAGAGCCTGCCGCCAGACCCAAGCCACGATCGCGCAGGCAGCGGTCTAGCGTGGGCTTGCCCGTGGGCACGGCTTCGGCGAAAGTGATCCCGCCCGTCTTCTTGTTGTGGAACTTGGTGGTGTTTACCTGCGAAACAAAAACAAAAAGGAGGGTTGGGTTTTCGGAGAATCGGGCAAACGAGCAGGGCCGACCCGCCAAAAGACACACCAACCAAGAAAATACCGAAAAAAACAAGAAGCGTCAATTGCTTGGTGTGTCGTAAAACAAGCAGCACAGAGAGCTACAGTAACCTTCATCATCAACAGAACGGCCGGCGTAAAGCACAGCAGACACAGGCTGGCGCAAAACCGACAACATACAGCAACACGTAAGACAGAAAAAAAAAAACGCTCGTGAAGAATAAAAAAAAATAGATCTATTTGGAAAAAACAAAAAAATGTGGCGGATTCGCCGCCGCTGCACACGCGTACTGCTGTACCACCCACCATGGCCAGGTTTATGTACGCCTCCGCCAGTCGCTCCAGCCCCGACACGAGGGCGGGCATGCTGGACAGCGAAGCCACCGGCCCGAGACTCCCAACCGCCGCTGTAGAAGACCCTGGTGCGTCGACTTTCTTGAGCCCATCCACGAGCCCCCTCGCCGCCTGGATCTTCTCGGCGGAAATGCTCTGCTTGGATTGCGGAGCGGTGCGGTGCGGTACGGTATTGGTGAGCGTTCGGGGTGGTACATAGTTTCAATGATTTTGCCCACGATCAAAGGAAACGCAACCAATCGAGTATAGTATGCACAGACGAGTCAATCCCCAGCCCCCCGCTCGGTGTTTACCATCGGGGTTGGGTTTTCGTCGCTTGGCAACGACGTTGTAAAACAAGCCCCCCGCTCGGTGTTTACCATCGGGGTTGGGTTTTCGTCGCTTGGCAACGACGTTGTAAAACAAGCCCCCCGCTCGGTGTTTCCCATCGGGATTGGGTTTTCGTCGCTTGACAACGACGTTGTAAAACAAGCCAATTCACTTCGTGAACTCGGCAACCAGGTTACCGTTTTTTTTTTTCTACGTCGTTTTTTTTTTTGGCGGTAACCATGATGGTGGTCGAGTAGATCATGTTGTGCGGGGTGGAGAAACCTCACTCCGCGCAACGGGGGATGATCGCACCACGTTGTGTTAAAATGGTCAAGCACCCTCGAGGCAGTTACACAGTGCTTACAACTGTCTCTGGAAGTGAAAGCACCAGAAAATAAATTAAGTCATACGTAGCTGTCATCCGTACGCAAGGAAGTAAGCACAAGATGCCGAACACCCTTAGCAGGATGCAGCTCACCCTTCATGCGACTCGCCAAATACCTCACGGTGCTTCGCGCTTGGTGATGTGAGAGCCTGGCCCGGTGAGAACCCGGCGTGCTCCGTCCCGGCTTTGTAGGGATGCGAGGTCAATGGTCTAATGACTACGGCATGCACGACTATGAGTACACCCCCCCCCCCCCACCCCCCGGGGTTTACCCTTGCTGCTGCTCTTGGGGCTGCTGCTGCTAGCGGTGGCCTCCTTGCTCGGAGGCTTCCCCTGGGCACCGCCCGCCCTTCTTGCTCGCCCAAGCCGGTGTCTTGGGCTTGGGCTTGGCCGCACCGCCCGCCCCTCCCGAAGAAAGGCCGAAAAAAGACCGTATGCCCATGGTCGGCCGGGCGGTCGTTGTCCATCTCCGTGTGGTGCGTACCGGAGGGAGAGCAGACCAAGCTCCTGCAATAGGTAACAGACGGCAGAGAGAGCGAGAGAGCGAGCAAACAGCAAACAGGTGCTTGGGAGGCACGCGGCTTGGATATTTCAAAAGTTAAAGTTGAGGTCTATTTACACTCTGTTAGTGACTCTTTAGGACTAACCGATGTTGCACTTTGCAAGGCTAGGTTCCTCACGCGAGCAAGGCTAGGTTCCTCAGACTGCAAAAACTGCTGTTAAAGTTGCTTGCCAGTGGAGGGGAGGGGGGGTGTCTGCCATGAAAAAAAGCCTGAAGCACACAACAAGGACGGGGGGCGTGAGGGTGGTTCAGATTTCGGTTCACAGAGAACCAAATGAACAACGATGGTTTCGTTGTGTCATATTAAGAAAAAAAAAAAAAAAGGATCATGCACACATGCACATACATGACAGCATCCGTAGCCTTCGGGCAGCAGCAGACAGCAGACACATTACATAGGATCGGTGGGGGAACTTCATCTTTGCGGCGAGTGGTGTACCTCGTACGCACCAAGTGCTGGTCGTTTCGCTCGATTGTTGTTGTTGTTGTTGTTGAAACCGTTCCGGTACCTTCTAATAGAGGGAATCCACGTGTTGTTGAAATGACGTGAAAGATTGACATTTCAGGAAGTTTTGACGTGAAGAGGTTGCGCCGCTTTTTTGGGGGCAAACTCTGACGGCGAAATTTTTGTGAGGAAGCGTCAAAATTAAATTTCACCCAAAGATAAAACGACGCGAAAAGATTGACGCTTCAAACATCGCCAGACTGTGGCTCACACACGCTTGCTCTGCTGCGGTCTGCTGTGCGCGGTCAGCAGCGAACACATTGGCCATGCCTATACTGATTGCTCCTAGCGGTCCTGCACCCACGCGTCTCGGCAGTTCTCACGGCGGCCAAGTGGCCAGACGCGCGTGTTCGGCGCGCGCGTTCGGTAGATGCGCCGTCGCGATTGCGCACGGGCTTTCAGCAGCAAAAAGGGGCATAGGCAGGGGAGTGATTGGGGGAGTCTCGCCCACGAAGGCAGCACATGGAGAGGAGTAAGGGAGGGTACACGGACTTTGCCAGTCAGTAGGTGCATTTCGCCCGCCCCCTCACGGGGTTCGGTGCTCTGCTGCCGCAGTGACATCGGTATATACACAGCAGTGCAGCGAGCAGCTGCCTTACTCATCAGCAACGAACGGCAGTTTGACGCCTGGGAAGTCGCAGTTTGACGCCTGGGAAAAGTCGCCGCGGCAAAGGAGGGAAGGTCGGCGGGATGAGGCGAAGGGGTACACCTAGTCTCCTGGGAGCCTGGGGGTGTGAGTCTTCGCTTCGGAATGTCGACCCTGGGTGGCAGCCCGAACCAACCTTGAACTCTACCTCCACCATTTTTTTTTTTTCACCTCTCACGTGTCAACGGGCACACGCGGTGCGAATTTTTTCCCGTCAAAACCCTCAACCGTCACTTTATGTTGGCGTCAATCCTCAAAGGTCAAAATTCCGCGTCAATCCATAGTGGATACCCTATAATGTCCGTACTGGTCCAACTGACGCGGGCGCCTTCCGTGGTTACAAGCCAACTGCCTCCCATAGGGGTACCATCAGCGTCTGGCGAGGGGTCCGTCCCCGGAGATCCCTACTCTCAATCCCAGTGATTTAGCCATAAACCCAAGTGATCCAGCCGGGTGATAATGAGCTCTGAGCATATCTTATTGGGGGCACACCTTTGCAACAAAGAAATAATTAAAAAGGACACCAGAAAAAACCTCCAAGGCGCGTTGTGTTATCCTCGACAGCAAGCAAAACTATACTTGGGATAGAGACGATCGATGACCCCGGTCAAAGGCATGAAAGAACGAAAGGCAAAGAAAGAAAGAAAAGAAAGAGAAAAAGAAAAAAACAGAGAGAGAGAAAGACAACGAAACAAAAACGGCAGATAGACAGGTCCCCTCCAACGCTCCAGTCTATCTACCGGAACAACAACGAAAGAGGAAACTACTAACGCGACACCAAACAGATACATACCGACTTCCGACGACACGACAACACTTCGGGGGCACTGCGAGGGGGGGGAGGGGGGGGGGGTAGCGAAACGACGGAAAAAATATGGGGATACATCCAGTTGGTATTCCTGCTATCGTCTCCATAATCACCACCATCATCCCGGGACACATCTCTCTATCCATTCAGCCGTCTCCGTCCTGCTCTCTTCGGCTGCAGTCGTGTCTTCGGTATTTCGACGTTTCCCCGCCCGTGTTCTCTTCCCCCCCTGCTCTGCTGTCCTTCTGGTCTTCTGTCCGGTGTTCTTCTTGTCCCGTTCCTCCGCGCGTAGTATGCTTAGCTTCTCTTGCCTTGTGCCATTCGACCACGAACTTCTCCGCTCCCCCCATCACCCCTCTGTACCATGGTAGGTACCCCTTTCTCCAACTTCGCTGCGAAAGGCCAACAGCCGCGCGGTGTCCCGAACGTCCGCAGGTCGCCAGGCGTGGGTTCGCCATTGGTACCGAACTCTACGAAGTCGTCCTTCAAGCTTAACACCCAGTTCTTTCCCGGACGCCCGCTGTCTGGGTCCTTCTCCCCTACGATATCTCCGAACATCAGTCGCTTCGGGAGTCGTCCGTCCGATTGTCTGGTCACTGCTCCGGCAAACAGTCGCCGTTGTCAAACAGTACCCTAGTCGCTCTGGCATCCGACCTTTTTCAGGGCTTGGGCGTACGAGAGCTGCCGATATTGGCCGCGCGTGCGGCGGTAGCCGATAACCCGTAGTAGAAGACGGTGGTGGGTAGTCGTCAGGATGTCGTAGTGCTTGCGGCGTGGGGCCCACGTCACGCATCCATACAGCACGGCCTCCATCGCTTCCGCTCTTTAGCCGGATCTTTAGTCCCCACGGTGCCGTCGGTCTGTCGAAGAGCTCCCGGGCGTACTTCCGGAGACAAGCCCACGCTGCTCTGCTCCGTTGGTTGATCTCCTGCGTGAGTTCATCATCTTCTCTGACTCGGCTACCCAGATATTGGAACTCCGCTGTCTGAGCGTACTTCTGCCCCGCTGCTTCGATCACCAGCGGTACCGTAGGTGGTGGGGGTGGCGGTGGCGGCGCTCCCTTCTTCGGAATTCTTCTCCGGCACCTTCATCAGGAGAGTCTCTGTCTTCTTCTCCGACGCTGTCAATCCGAATGCTCCAAGCACTTCCACGATAATGGTCATCATCCTCGCCAGGCCTTCGGCCGATCTCGATGCGAACCCAGCGTCGATTATCGAAAATAAGAACAAGTCCGACAAAAAGCTGTTCTAGAAGCGTGTAGAGGGTGGGGCGGAGAGCTCTACAGTCGGCTGTATCCGTCGACGATATACATTGGCTTGCGGACTCTTCGGGTCCATGTTTTTTAGTGCCTTTTTTCTGGGCATGTTAGCCCGTGACCACGGATTCGACCGCGCCAAGTGTTGATCAGTACTAGAAAGACGAAAAGGGTACCGAAGTACAGTACAATACACGGAGAGAGAGAAAGAAAGAGAGATCGGAACCGTTACTATATTGACAAGACAATAACAACCACCACAGCAGCAGCAGCAGCAGCAGCAGCAACAACAACAACAACAACAACAACAACAACAACAACAACAACAACAACAACAACAACAACAACAACAACAACATGACCACACCACCCGCCATTCAAACACCAGAACCGACTCGGGACCAACCACAACGGCAAGACGAACAACAGCTTGGGCATGGTACGGACAGTCCGTGCGTCCGGTAGTAGAGGTAGCGATGAGGATCGACAGCAAACATTCTCCCGCTGTTAGCCCTAGGCTATCGAGGCAGCGTTTGAGAGTATGCTGTCGCTGTCACGCCATTCACGTTCGGGGCACTTCTGTAGACTATATCACCAAGGGAATGTGGTGATGAAGGGAGTTGTGCCATGAAGGGAGCTGCCATGCAAGCATGATGGTTTGCGCTCTACGGGCACATGCCGATGAGGCGCTGTTGTTGTAGCTTGTTGTGAGAATCCCATCTGATGATGCTTCGACGGTCGATGTACACAGTCAGTAGTACACTACTTGTGGCCGCCTGTCAAGGCCAGCGCCTCTATCCTTTGGCGTGCTCACGTACTCTGTAGTCCTTTCTCATACTCTCGAGCAAAACTCCTTCAGCCTGTGCTCTTGCTGGAGACGTATCCACCACGACTACGTGTACATTCGTACGTCATGGAGTCCGAGACGACATGCCAAAACAAAATGAACTTTGTTGTTTTCTTTCATTGTCATTATCGTTTTCTAGATCACCAAGGATGGAGAGAGAGAGAGAGAGAGAGAGAGAGAGAGAGAGAGAGAGAGAGAGACAGACAGACAGACAGAGAGAGAAAAGGGGGTAGCAACCGGCGCAAGAAACGCCCAAACCTCGCGCCTGATTCCCCCTCAAAAACTGTCTCTCTCTGCTCGCAGGCCAGCTATATCCAGCCGGGAAAATCCGGCTGCTGCTACTGCACGCAGGAGCCTGGAATGACCAAGTCCCCAAATGGCAGTTGACCATTCAACCACATCCATCCACTACACCCTTAACAAATGCTAGAAACACAGCTAAAGGAAACAAAAGGGCTTCATGCCATTTCCGTTCCCCCACCTTTGAAAGCAAAAGGGGGGGGTGGGCGAGAAAAGACACTACTTCCTGTGGCCACCTGTCAATGTTGGCCAATGCCTCAATCATTCGGCGTGCTCACGTACTCCGTGGTCCTCTCTCGCGCTCATTAGTGCAACAACCGACGACTACGGCACACGTGTGCTCTCTACATTTGGTGTCCAGAAGGTTCGGGGGGCACGCGAAGTGCACTCTACATCTGGTGGCCCCGGTTTTCCACAATGATGCGTTCCAACTCTTACGTAGGTTCCGCTCCGACAACAAACTTAGCTGTTGTCCTGTAGGGAGCAGTCGATTGAGAGCTGGCATGTCCGTTGACCGATACGGATGTTGGACCGGTACAGAGGACGGGTATATATGTGAGGAGCGTCGGGGACGACGACACCACCACCACCAGCAACAGCAAATCACAGAAAGAGAACCTCTGGCAATTTGACGATGGCAGGAGATACCTGTCCAACAAAAAACTTCGCAACGCAAGAGACGATGCTCGGTTTCGACGCAGCAAATCAGGCGCGAGCCTCGCGCAATATGAGGTCATCATATGTGCGGGCGCGTACACGTCAAAGAGGGTGTCTAAGTTACCGTTAAGGAGCTTTTTGCGGTGTACGCCATATATCTGAGCGGTTGGGCGGCGGTGGTTCAGTGCATTTTTTTCAGAGTCGTGACATAACCGCGGTGCCATGCCGATACAAAGCCAGGTCACAACACCTTTGCTTCTCACCGGTGTTCCGTTTCTGTCGCGTTCAGTCTCGGCAGTGAAATGTCTTGTCTAGTTGCCATCACAATCACAATCACGCTGGAGAAGCTCTACTCGGACCTTGCAAGGATATGCCGATGGCTATGCTCGCTCCACGATGTCTAGCCGCCCGCCGGCCTCCTAGAATTTCATGGTACTCTCCTCCGTGCTCCTAGGCGATAGTATATACTTCGAAGTACACAATACCTACAGTAGTGAATACCGCCCCCAACTTATAGGTACGACATGATGTGGCGGAACAACCCTTCCTCCTGAATCTCAACCACCGCTATCACCGCCCGCACAAAATTCATCTTGAGCCTTCCCGCCTCTAGTAGCTCTATTTCGGGAGGGGTCTGGCCGCCCATGAAATCCCTCATGGCATACTTGATGATGCTGGCCTCGTCGTAACGTTCGAGCTTCCGCAACCTGGCCCGCCAGCCCTTGGACCTTGCCGAGGAGGACCTTTCGTGACGTGCCCGCATCATGATCAGCCAGCCCCGAGCTTGCCACGATTTCTGACCCGGGAATCTTCGCAGGCGGTCCACCGCTAGTTGTGCCTTTCTCCTCGCTGCGACACGCCAAACAATGAGATGAAAAAGGAGCGATGCTGCTGCTATTGGAGGAACGCGTACAACCTTCTGTAGACTGCGAGGGGAAAATGAAGCACAGGTGACGCCGTACGCCTCCCATGATTCCTTCGAGGCACAGCAGTAAAACGGTTTCGCTGTTTGACACTTTGTCGACAGAAGCCACCCCTTGCCGTAAGCCCTACTGCGTTCTAGTATTGTCGAGAGACAGCAACAGGAACCGTTGACATTACCTTTACCTGATCAAATGAAAGAGGGAGAACTACCCCCCCGTTCAACGGGTGAGCACCTAAATATTGGCCGGGCGTTGCCTGTAGCATACACTTGATGTAGAAAAGTGACCGTGCCCTCTATGAAGACCTGTAACAACGACCGCTTCCACGGCACTCACCAGCTTGTCGGGGGAGGTCTATGCAGAAACTCCAGAGATGCCGCAGATACCGCCAGAGATACCAGCAGAGCACGCTTGCCAAGGGCAAGGGCCCCAGACAACCACACGCGGTCCAAACTGCAATAACCTAATATGCTCAGATTGAAGGGTAAGAGAAAATGGGGGCGGGAAGGTAAGACAGCATCATGCACAGTTCACGGTGAGCTGCACCTTTGAAAGGTCAACGTCGGGGTGCAAACAGCACACTTTATGCGGCGCGAATCATTCGAGGCCCCGGAAAGCCCAAGGCAGTAGTCTACGCTTGAACATGCGACAGAACATGTCAAAACAAGAACAGTTGTACCTACCTCTGACGCGAAACGGTTCCCCTAAACTCTGGGATCACGGATGAACTACAAAGTATCAATGTCGTCTCGAACTGAGAGCGAGTGCTTCACACAACACTTAACGGGCACGTATACGAGAGACGGACGTCGCCAACAGTCTGAGGCAAGCGCAAGACCGCCAGAAGTCACCCCATCCGCAGCACCGTACCTCGATAAAGAAGCAACAGCACCCCGGATAACTGCAGCAGAACAGAAGAAAGGCCGGGGACCAAGGTGTTAGATTCGTTGCATACTTGCAATGATACATGTTGCATCCTTGGCCCATGCTCGGCACCCTGTCTCTCGACTAGCCATCGATGAGGTGCGAGTAATATGTATCGCACATGGCAACAATGTCCCGGGACACTGCGTGTGCAATATGTATACGTGTTTCTACCCAGACAGTGGTGGAGTTGTGCGATATTTGGGGCTTCGTTTTATTCACGGTTGTGACGATAAGGACGACTGGACTACGGTGAGGCTGCCAATGCGAAAACATCGCAGCGTCGTTCTCCCACGATGGCGAGCTACTTTCGATATCGTTTCGTGTTCAGTGATTCTGTTGTACTTTTGAAACACCCCCCCCCCCCCCCCCCATGTAGCCGGAAGCGTGTGCCGGTATGTCCATGTGCATCAATTTGTCGAACCACACTTGAGGCGAGCATCCTGAACATAACCGAGTACTACCGGGGCTTCCTACTACAGCGCAGGTGCATCACCAATCGACCAATACGTAGTAATAGCAACAGTCCACAAACTTCAATATAATGATTAGGAAGCACACAACCGAGAACCTCGATTGTTGTCGTTCACATGAACGTGCGTGCACATGTCGAGTTGTTGAGTTAGCCTGCGAAACAACGAGAGGCATCGTGGTTTTCCACGCGTTTTGCGACATCCGTTGTAGGTAGCTTCTCTCATGAAACTAAGACAAGCCCGCTCTATGTACGGCGAAGTTCTGTTTTTGTCGAGACTACGGAGGTGTTGTGGAACATGCAGAAAGTACCGGCAGGGAACACGCCGAGGGGGGTACTGTTTTGTGGTCTTGATGGAAATTTCGTACAACGGCGAATTCTTCCGGCAGGCACGAGAACAGCGTCGGGGGGGGCATGAAAACCCCTTGCCTAAACCCTGTCCTCAGCAGAATTCGTTTGGAAACGGGATTCGTAATGGTGTTTCCAGATTTCAAACAGCCACATGGTTTCCGAGAATAGTGTACTGTGGTGCTGGGGGTCAGTGAAGGCATCTGCAAATGTCTTGACCACGCAAAAAAAAAAACATGTACCTGTTTAGGCTCACTGATGTCCGCGTCAATTGGACCAGTATGAGATTAGAAGGTACAGCTGAGCGGAGACCGGAGCGGTTTCTATTGTGAAGACAACAACAAGAACACCTGATACAAAATACTCACCGACCATATCGTAAAATCCCGGTGTACTTAAAGACGTTCGGGAGGTCGTTGAAGGGCGCAGGACTCATTATTATCAGAAACCAATTCACGAAAAGCCCCCCCATCATCTGACAGCAGAATTGCAACACAGAGTTGGTGGCAAGTAGCGGTTACAAAAAAGTTAGTTGCCAATGGGTCAGATAGCGTTGGAGTAATGTAACTCAATCTTGCAATCGACAAAGGAGACGTCCATTTATCGATGGATACGTACAAAAATGGTGCCCTCAAACGGTTTTGTCGTCCTCACGAAAACACAAGGCACTTTGAAATGACGGGATTTTCGATGCACATGACAGGGTACGGTATGTAGCGCACGTCGTTGGCATTCTCTTGTACATGTACGCGCATGAACTTTCAACCGAGGTGGCACAAATTCTGTGTCAAAAGCACTTCTTCTATTTTCTCTCCTTCCCTTCCCGGACGAGAACGAACACCTACGTACAAGGGTTCGACTCCGCCCCGCTCTTCTTCAAGGAGCGTGTGAGTGTGTCGAGATCAACTTGCAAGCATACCCAGATAAATATCACGAGGCCCGCCCCGGACAACTCCGTGCATTCCTCCTCGTCCCCGCTGCCGCAGTTGCCGTCGTCAGAAGACATCAGTTTCGGCGGCACCACACCTGGATAGGGAGCATTGTATAGCGTATTTGTCGAATAGGTCATTGCGACGAACACGGTGCACTTAGTATTGTTGCTCGTCAGTACCGTGCTTCTTCACAAGGCTAGACATCGTTCTCACCCTACCGCTGCAACTCATTGTTTCGATGGGCAGCCCTCGACCAGCAGGGCAAGGCCAAAAAGCGAGTGGGCGCTTGTAGAACAGAATGTGATATGGAGGTATTCGGCGCCGCAGGTTGCTCCGGAGGGAACGTTTTTGGCCCTCATGCATCGTCTGCGTCTCTGTGCCTTCATTTTCCGGCACACGCGGATGGCTTCTTTCCACCCTTCTTTCCTCAATCAATACGCCAAAACGGGGGGGAAAGAGGCATGGCGGTGCCAAGCTCTACCGGTTCCGGTAAAAGTCAATTGACGGATACCTTGGGAAACGGGTCCTCCTTAGCACGCTCCACCCGCAGAATTTACCCTCAACCGAGAACCTATTGGGGCCAGGACGCAAAATTCGATAGAGGTGCAACAACTTTTTTCGTGGGCTCGACTCCCAGAGGTGCTCTCAGGACTGGCACATATTCGAGTCCATGAGAAAATGCCAAAAGTCCGGAGGAACCAAATGTGCACGACCCGAGTGTCATGATGACGACGACATGGCATGCGGAGGTGCGCCGATTCTGAGAAAAGTCAGTTGACGGATGCCTTGGGAATCGGGTCTGCCTGGACAGTTTCCAGTTTCTTCTCAACAAACACAAGACAAGTTCACCTGCGCAATTTGCTCTTCCCTCTTGTGTATGCTACGTCACCCTGCCCGTCACCCTGCCAATCGCACGGACGCCGCTTGAAGAGAAGAGAGCTGTGGTGACGGAAACCCTGCGTACAAAAGCCACGCCCAGAGACAAGAGCGAGAGAGTGAGCACGCCATGCGGGGCATCGAGGGGCTCCGACATATCCCACATTTTACCTATCGCATACCGAGAGATTCCGTTGATTGAGTAGATAACGTTTGCCGATTCCGACAACAATAACAGCGTTGGCCAAGAAGGCGGTTCTAGAAATATTAGAAGAACATCACCTGCACATAAGCAACGTTACGATGCCAAAGTACAGCAGTGGAGCCCATGATACAAGCTACTCTCGTACAGTAGTGGCCCGCGACAATAGCTGGATACCTCGTGGTTCACCCAACCTCGCCGAAGGTATCGGGGTCTCGGCACACCCCTGTGCGAAGTGAACGATACCTGTGCGA
Organism: Ectocarpus siliculosus; assembly: GCA_000310025.1. Lineage (NCBI taxonomy): Eukaryota > Phaeophyceae > Ectocarpales > Ectocarpaceae > Ectocarpus > Ectocarpus siliculosus. The sequence goes on from FN649747.1 coordinate 194,889, forward strand.
TAATCAAATATGTTCCTTGGAACCCGATTTTTTTCCGCCCCCCCTGTGCCAAGACCCCGGCCTGTGCGATGTCGCCTATCCGTGCCAAGACACCCGCATTCTTACGGTACTAGGAGGGTTGTGATCATCAAACATTCCATCAAGCACAGAATGCGCTTGGTAGCACATAATGCAACGTACATTAGTAAATATTGGCGGCTCACGGCTGGTGTGCCTTCGTCCCAGGTACAGCAGTAGCGGGCTCGTTCACACTGCATGTCGACTACAGAAGTGTACAGTTTTTCTATAAAACTTGAGTCGGGGACCGTTTCGGACGGGAAAAAATCAGAAATTTCATGGTAGAAATTAGCACGGCAACTAGCGCCCATTCTCTGGAACGGTCCTGACGTTCCCGCCTTCTTTCTAGAAAAAGCGTTCAGATTTCATAAACATTCTGACCGACCTCCCGTGCGACCAGACAGAGGCGTTTGACCCACCCTACACGCATACAAAATAACAAAATGTCCCTCGTCTAGGCGACAGACAGGAGGAGCGTTTAGGGCCAGCTCGCCCCTCGCGCGTTGAAACACCGATTTGCCCTGACTAAGAACACAACAACCAACAGAGCGTACGTGTAAAAGAGAGCAGCAAGCATCTAGCACAGGGGTCACGGTAGTGCACTGCTGCTGCTGTGCTGCTGCAGATGGACAGGCAGGCAAGTACACAATGGCCACACACAGGAGTGATCTCACGCGCTCCGCGGCTGTGAATGAAAAGGACCTTGTTCATGTGCGAGGCATCAGGCGATTTTATTGTATTCAACCAACTGTACCCGCGAAAAACAATTCCGGACAAGTAGGCCAGCCGCCCTCCCAGCCCCCCGGGAGGGCCAATTTCGATTTTGGTTTTACATCGGAATTACAATATAGTAAGGAAGCTTCGTTCGCGAAAATGAGTCATTGCCCCATCTACGGCAGAGGGTTTTCTATCCATCGGTGCCCCATTCGCAATTATCTAGAACTCAGAGCCCCCCCCAGCAACCCCCCCCCCCCCCGCACCCTTCATGCGACTCGCCGAATACCTCACGGCGCTTCGCGCTTGGTGATGTGAGAGCCTGGTCCGGTGAGAACCCGGAGTGCTCCGTCCCGGCTTTGTAGGGATGCTAGGTCAATGGTCAAACGACTACGGCATGCACGACTATGAGCACCCTCCCCCCCCCAGCGGGCCCAGATTTCGATTCGTGGGCCTATGTGTGTCTTGACTTTTTTTTGCGTGTGTAGTGTCCCGTTGATTCATCCTCTCTCCTGCCCCCGATCAGGTTTCGCCCGACCGTAAGCAAAGAACGACAGACACATGCCGCGCTCGAGATGGCGAGAGAACGCGCGGTTCGGTGATGTCGCACGTTCCGGTGATACAGCACCCCCGTGCGACAAAAACAACAATAACCAAGTGATGTAACTCGATTATCGCACGGGATTGGGTGATATCGCACGGGGGTGTGACATCACCGAGACCGCGCCTCGAGTAGCTCGGGGCACTCGCTGCACAGGAGGTACTTCGCGGTATCGTGAACGGTGTTGTACTGCTGGACGTCTGGCGGCATCGGGTACCACATATTGAAGAACTGGAAAATATGACAAAGGAGTCAAAGGAGACTGTCATCGGTCACGTCACGTTATTTCATTTAGCAGCAGCAGCACTAGCCTGTGAGGCTGACGCAGCTTCCGTGCCTGCACCCGCTGACATGCTGCGACGGAGTGCGGCACGGCGTGTTTGTGCAAGCGACCTCTCGGTGGCGGGAAATTACTGCAAACCACTGTCGTATTTCGCCGTTTTTTATCCCGCCGCGTCTCGTACGATACGTATGATGTGCAGTTTTCTGTGTTCGGTGTGTGTCACTGTAGCACCGACCGTGTGTGTGTTATGCAGTACGGCCGTGACATGTTGGATATCGCACGTATCAGAGTTGTCGCACGGGGGTATGCATCGAAAGCACCCACGCGACTACGGTACTGCTGTCCCCGGAACGATAAAATTTTCTACTGCAGCTTGCATGTGGTCCGAAATTGCTGTATAACAATGAGATACAAGTGTTGTGTGGTGGTGGTGGTTGATGGTGTTTGTCGCCTCTCACGATAACTGCTGTGCGCTGTGTGTAGTGGATACCTCTCAGCTTGAAAGTGCGCTCCTTGCCTGTAATGTCAAGGTTGTACTCCCCGCCGTCTCTGCCTCTTGATTGCCTCCAAAATAGCGTCTACCCCCCCGCCGCCCCCGCCGGAAACGCTGCCTGGAATGCGCACCCTCTTAGCTAACCCCCCGATTTGAACGCCTCCCTTTCTCTCTCGTGTCCTGTCTCCTCTTCCTGCTGGGCGTAGTCCGGCCTCTGGGCTTAGGAGGCGTGGGAGGTGGGTGAGGTACTGACTGTAGGTCACGAGCAATGGCTGAAGGAAAGAGAATTTTCTTGAAAATTGCGATGGGCGCCGGATAAAACCGCACAGTCCCGCTGTCCCGCTGAGTTTTTGGTTCTGGTTCTGGTTCGGTGCGTTGCCCGCAGCCCAAATGCCCGCCGGTCTGCGGTAACAGCTGCAGCTGAAGCTGCGGTACTGCTGCAGTTGTACCGTCTGAGTCTCGCATCCGTTCCATCGAGGAAAATCGCTTCGTAAGAGGGGGGGGGGGCTAACCAGCCACAGGACCCTCAGGTAGTGCGAGCGAACCAACCAGGAAGCAGCCGCAAGAGGTGCTGCTCCCAACACCTCGCGTCGCGCAACACAGAGAACCAGAGACGCTTTTTCTACCGTAGCATCGTTTGCCAACCGTTGTTTTTACGACCAACTCGTAAGCCCCGCACTTCTGCTGTTCTGCTGTGAACCCCCACCTCAACCCCAACGCCCCTCGCACCCCAAGCTCACGTGCCGGACTACACCTAGCACGAAGAGGAGAGAGGACAAGAGAGAGGTAGAGAGAGAGGGAGAGCGAATTCTGACGATGAAAACTGTGGCCCCGAGGAAAGGGAGCAATGCGTGGAGTTGTCCCCGACGGGCGACGTCATATTGATCGAGGTACATGTACGACATGTTCTTAGCACTCACACGCTCTTTGAACAAGAGTGGGCCGGATTCGAACCCTTGAAGAAGGTGTTTGTTTCTGCCGGGAAAGGAAAAGAGAGAGACAACCAAAACATATCGACACAGCTTTTGTGCCCTCGGTCGAGTATTCATGCGGCGCACATGTACAAGATATTCGTCAACCCTAAGTGGTATGCCCTTGTTGTCTTTGTAGAGATTGTAGTGCTTGATGTTTAGATGCTTGTTATCTCTCACACCCGGTTGGGGGGAAAGAGCAGGGAGTGCCACGCGCACGCCAGCTGACAGCAGCTGGCGTGGGGGCTCCGCACAATCATTCTCTGGTCGTACTACCCAACGCATACCTATGTGCAGTGCACCTGAAACAGTCATCTCGTCTACAGATCCGACTACATACGCACTCACACGAACACCCTCCCTGGTTCTTTACACTAAAGTAACTAACCACTTCTTCTGTGGGATGCGTGCTTCCGCCACCTCAAGTCAGGTTTTTTCCGCAAAAACAACAAATCAATAAAAACCTAAGGGGAAACCCGGCCACCGGGTCAAAACCCCTCCCTCCCAAGTATGGTACTACTAAAAAGCAAGATAGAGACGCAAACAGGATAACTCCGACAACGTCATCGATCCTGGTAACCTTCCCGCCACGTTTCAATATCACCTTCTTCCCTAGTACCCAACAAAGTCCAAAAAGTCTGCAGCCACTGCCACGATTTTACTCCCACAAAGCCCAAACAAAAGTCTGTTGCGATTTACTCCTACTGTCCTCCCCGCTCGACGAACAACTATCGATGATCTGAGCACCTAACTTCCTCCCTCCCCCTTGATTCCGGCGCATCGCGTCGCCCCCGGGGTCGGTGGTAAATGCTATCATCCCGCGACAGCTGTTTTGTCAAACACATCAAGCATGATAAGCCTTCTTGCATACAACTCTTACTCCGACTCTCAGAAATTCAAACTTCAGCCTGCTCACACACAACTCTTAGACTCTCAGAAAAAACAAAGTTCCAATTCTCACCCGTCATACAGCACGCGTCGGTATGGCTGCTCTCCCTCACTCGAAGAAAACTGCGGTCCATCATGTCGTGCGATAACCTCCCTCGCTCTTTGCTGCGAGTGTTACGCCACACACAATACCTCCTTCATTCAACGCTCGCGGAAAACACGCTTGACTATATACTGCATCGAGAACTTGTCATTGCTGAGGCTTCTTTTCCTCCTACAGACAAACACAGTGATTCTCATCATGGGGCTTCTCCCCTTCTACAAGACAAACACTGATATAGATTGTGGAGACGCCTTGCTACTGCGAATCCCTCAGTAAGGTGGATACGTCTGGTACATGGGTCCACACCTACCTGCAGCAACAACGGAAATGTCACCTACAGCAGTATAACAGTGTCCTCCCCTCCCCATTTCCACCTCACGCACACAAGGTGATGTATCTGGTACATGGGTCCACACCTATTAGCAGCAACAACGGAAATGTCACCTACATTTGTGTCCTCCCCTCCCCAGTTCCACCTCATGTTGACGCCAGCACAATTTCACCTGCGCCGGCGTCTGTAACTTTTGATACACCGGGTCCCGTGTACCCCCTTTTTGTCAGCCGACACGCTGGATACTGTTTTACCCCTGTGCGTGAGTTTTCATCGACCGCGGGGAGCGCCTGTGCTGCATCCCCTCCTTTGATACACCGGATCCTGTGTACCCCTTCTCTTCAGCCGACACGCTAGATACTCTTTACCTCTTGTGCGTAAGTTTTCATCGGCTGCCGGGAGCGCCTGTGCTGCATCCCTTCCTTTGATACACCGGGTCCTGTGTACCCCTTCTCTTCAGCCGACACGCTGGATACTGTTTTACCCCTGTGCGTAAGTTTTCATCGGCTGTCGGGAGCGCCTTTGCTGCATCCCCTCATCTGATACACCTGGTCCTGTGCACCCCTTCTGTTCAACCTCCACGCTAGATACTGGTTTACCTCTGTGCGTGAATTTTCATCGGTTGTGGGGAGCGCCTACGCTGCATCCCCTCGTTTAATACGCCTGGTCCCGCGTACCCCTTTTATTCTGCCCCAGACAAAGTTTTCATCGCCCGCGGACATCATGAAATGGAAGCGCCTGTACCGCGAGTCCCCATCATAGAGCGGCTGGTTTTTGGAGCCGAATTACCATCGTCGTACGAAACACCCGCGATAACACGCCTGGATTTTACCATCGGAAAAGACGAACAAGAATTGCTCGACAAAACACCCACACTCAAGAATGGAAACGCCTGGACCGCGAATCCCCTTTCGAAAAACATCATTGGTCGCATCATCGTAAGCGATGCTACCATCACTCTACGAACACCAAATCAGAAAATGGAAACGCCTTAACCGCGAATCCCCTGTAGAAACTTTCGGTATCATTCGTCGCAAGCAAAATCATTCAATATCACTCACGAACTCAACCAGAAAGAAGCGCCCCGCGGTAACGCCGCGTTGTTGTTGGCCCTCGTTCAAACGCACAGCAGATTTCGCGGTCTCGCCCTTGCTCCTCTGCGGCAATTCCACGTTCACCAGAATCGCCATGACTGCAATCCTCCAGTTCTCCCGGAGCGAGTACTTTTCCCGCGATCAACAGGCTCGTGTGTTGTGCCGCCCGCTACTCCACCGCCGACGCCGCCGCCCCGTTGCTGCCTTGTAACTGGGCCGGTCCCAACAGGTCGCTCATATTTGTGGCCCCGAAGGATTACCCTCCAGGCTCCACCTCCTGACACCTCGTCCTGTCTGCCCGGGGCAGTCAAGCTACCCCCAGCAGCGCCTTTGCTAGAGCTGCCAACCGTACAGAGAAAGTCGATGGTCTGGAACCCACCAAACCCACCATTTGCAGGGACGTCAAACGCCCGCACCGGTACACCTTCCGTGCCCGATCTACTGCTGCTCTCTCTTCCAGCGGCGTCATCTGTTCTAACGCCAGCTACAGCGTGCAGCTCTGATAGGCAGCTGCCTGGCGGCGAGATTCCAACAATCCCACCGCAGGATGCGGCGCGTCTTCCAGCACCGCCTGGCCCCCCTCGGCTTCCGCAATCTGTTATTGCCTGCGGCAGCGATGACATCTTGTCCATCACCCCCTGCATCCAAAATCCCTGCGCATTGCTTCCCCGCGGGGGGGCAGCGGATGGGTGGCCCGGGGAACCTACTCCCCCGACTCCACCGGGTGGCACCCCAAACCGTGTGCCCGGCGCGGCTCCTCCGCGCCCTGCGGCGTTGCCAGCGCCGCTTGACTCCCCCTCTTCTGCCCCCGCCGCCCTGGCAGGCGACATCTGAAGTTGCCCTAGCTTCTCCATGACAGCCGACAGCACCTTGCTTTGCTCCTCGAGCCTCGTGGACAGCTCCGCCACGCGCGTGTCGATCGTGGTTCCGCCGCCTTCGCTCGCTGGAGTGTCGCCAGGCATAATCTCCGCAAAGGGGCTCCTTCGAAGGAAACTCTAGAGTATTCGTCAACCCTAAGTGGTATGCCCTTGTTGTCTTTGTAGAGATTGTAGTGCTTGATGTTTAGATGCTTGTTATCTCTCACACCCGGTTGGGGGGAAAGAGCAGGGAGTGCCACGCGCACGCCAGCTGACAGCAGCTGGCGTGGGGGCTCCGCACAATCATTCTCTGGTCGTACTACCCAACGCATACCTATGTGCAGTGCACCTGAAACAGTCATCTCGTCTACAGATCCGACTACATACGCACTCACACGAACACAAGAAAAGGCCAAATATCTTGTACCGCAAGCGTGTGGCGAGGGGCGACGTTGTGTGCAGCAGCCACACAGCTGGATGGCATGGAACAGAAAAGGCGCACGGCGGCGGGCAAGCGATCAGATGCAGGCTCAAGGACATGAAGGAAGGAAGAGCGGGAAAGGGGATGGATGTGCCGAGGAGCGAGGTTGGTTGCAGCCACACAGCTGAAATGGAATGGGGAGGGAGTGTATTGGAGGACAAGGGATCGGTGCAGCCAACAGCTGGGATAGGGAAGAGATGGACTAGAAGGGGCGGGACAGTCTGGCCGGATTGACGAGGAGCGAAGTTGGCTTTGTTGGGCAAGGCAACCGCGAAGCCAGGCGCTCGGATTGAGGTGCCCCAAGGTGCCCTCCATGCCGAAACCGTGGAACACCCGAGCCCCGCCCCCCCCCCCGCCGAGCCAAGATTGCAGCGCAATTTAGGGGGTTTAGGCGGCACGCTTTCAGCAGTCTATTGTATAGGATTTAGTGTGTCCATAGTAAAACCGATATTCTCTTCATTGAATAGACTTTCGTGCCGCATTCTAAAACCCATAAAATTGTCTTCATTTGTAGGCTTCGAGTCGTCATACTAATTCCTACACCACACACTAGACCTCGCGACCAAGATTGACGGGTATTCTTGGGGTGTTTCCATAATTTCCACTAGCTCTCTGTGTGGGATCCCGCGCGCGCGCGCTGAGAAAAGCGCCCGAAAATATCGAAACCCCGGGGATTTTGTCAAAATGTCCCCGACCGGGGACATACAAGGCCCACCCCCCCCTCCCCCGCGACCAAGATTGCAGCGTAGCCCAGGGGTGTTCCCACATTTCCAGATGGAGGGCCCCTTGGCAGTCATACAGCTGGAATGGAACGGGGAGGGAGTGTAGTGGAGGACAAGGGATCGGTGCAGTCGACAGCTGGGATGGAGGACTGATGGAGTAGAAAGGGCGGGACAGTCTGGCCGGGTTGACGAGGAGCGAAGTTGGCTTTGTTGGGCAAGGCAACCGCGAAGCCAGGCGCTCGGATGGAGGTGGGTCGAAGTTATGGTGGGGCGGGTGGGGCAGAGGCTAAGTGTGGTGTGCATCGACGCAACCGGAACGGAATCGAGTGGGCATCATGTGCATCTAGGGAGTCAGGAGCTCGGATGGACACGAGTCGGGATGATGGAAGCAAGGGCGGGGCAGGGTCTGGAGGTTGAGCAAGCACGGACGATTTGGTGCAGCCAACCAGGTGGGACTGCAATGACTGTGGCTCAGGGTGTAGCAGTTTAGATGCTTCGATGGAGACGAGACGGCATGATGGGCGGAGGGTGTGACTAAGACTGGGCGTGGCGAAGAATTACTTCGGCTGCAGCTTGACGGGTGGGTTGAAAATGCGTTCTGGCTTGGGAAGCGGGCAGTAGGTGAAGTCACCGGCGAGGAGGCGGCATGGTGGGGGGAGGGGGTGGGTTTTGACGAGGAGCGATGCCGGTTGCAGTCACACCGTTGGAATGGAATGGAGAGGACAACTAGTGCGGGGCATGGAATAAGTGAATCCCGGAGCTGGGCTGGACGCCAGATGCCTTACGAGGGGAAAGGTCGGGCGTAGTGACTGGTTTGGTGAGGAAGAAAGGCCGCGGAGAAGCGAGTGAGTGAACAAGGTTATGGGGTGAAAGCAATCAGTGCAGCTAGGCTTTCGCTGGAGGTGAGATGGCGTGGCACAAGAAGGGATGCTGGAAGGGATTGGCTTGGCGAGGAGGCATGCCGATCGTGTGAGAGCGAGTGAATGCGACGCGGGGTTGAAGGGAACAAATCGATTTAGTCAGAAGCTCGGACGGACGTGAGGCCGCATGCAGGAGGACGGTCGGGCGACGACGTAGGTTGGCGAGGAGACACGACACGGAGGAAGAATGAAGTGGAGTTGGCGCGGGTTGGAAGGCAAGGGGGATTTCTAGACATGGAAAATGCACGGTATGGTGGGAGGACGGTCAGGGAAAGCGTTGGCTTGACGACGAGAGATGGGTGCTGGTGAGAGTGATTGAACAAGGCATGGGGCGGGCCGCAAGGCATTGGTCTAGCTATGGGCCCGAGAGCGCGTGGCTGGAAAAAGGGTGGAGGGGCGGGTTGGTTTGGTGAACCGGGATGCTGCAGAGGTAAAAGTCAGTGAACACGGCATGGGCCGGCAGGCCAGGAATCGGTTATACCAAGAGCCCAAGAGCTCGGTATGAGGCGAGAATACCTATTGGGGAAAATATCCGGGGTAATGATTGGTGTGGTACTGTGCAGCAATGAGTGCATGCACAAGGGTCTGCATTGGGAAGCAGCGAACTGGTATTGCCAGGAGCGCGGGTGGGGGTGAGATGGCAATCGCTGGGCAAAGCTCGGGAGAAGGAGGGGGGAAGGTTAGAGTGAGTGTACAAGGCGGGGATTGGAATATGAGATATAACGTAGGGGACGAGGGTGTGGGAAAGGAGTGGTTAGGTCGACAGGGATGGACTCGCTATTTCCAGGAGCTTGACTGCATGCGACATTGGGAAACGTGAGAAGGGATCGGTTTGGTATTGGGTCGATGCCACGCAGACGAGAGGTAAGAAGTCTGTGTGTAGCCAGGAGCTCGGCAGGAACTCAAAGGGGACTGTGGGAGATGGGTCGCCCAGGGGTTGGGTTGGTGATGAGCGATGGTACGCCGGTGTGATTGAGAGTGAATAGGCACGGGGTGTGAGGCACGCAATAGACCAGGAGATTGGCTTGAAAGGAGACGCGGGAGAAGGGTTGTGGAATGCATACGGTTGGCGAGAAGGGATGGCATTCAGATTGAGTGTGCGAGTGAACAAGGCGTGTGTTGGGAAGCAAGGAAACACTTTAGCCAGAAGATCGGTTACACGCGACATGGCAGGGTTGGGAGCAGGGTCGGGGAAGGGACTCGCTTTGCGTCGACGAGTGCCACACAGGTAAAAATGAGTGAATACGTCATACGAGAGGTGGCAAGGAACCGATCTAGTCGTGGGCACAAGATTCATGGCCGAGCAGGTTCAGGGAAGGGACTGGGTAGGGGATGAGGAGTACCATGCAGGTGAGAGTATGTGAAATTGGCATGGATGGATCAAGCAGCAAGCGCTCGGTCTCGGGAAAAGCGTGAGATGGCTGCTTGGGGGGCAAGGATTCAGCGCTGATCGGCACGAGTATGACCGGAGAAGGGATGTGCTTGGTATGGCGAAGAGCGATGCCTCCCCGGGGAGAGTGAGGGAACAGAGGGCTGTCAGTTCGGCAAGCAATCGGTGTAGTCAGCACCTTAGCTGGATCCGAGATAGCATGGCGGGAGAAGCGTTGGGGAAGAAATTGGTTTGGCGATGAGAGATGCCACCGCAATGACAACAATGGAACAAGGCAGGGTCTGGGGTGTAAGGAGTCGGCCTAGTTATAGACACGACATGGTATGGTGCGAGATTTGGTGGCAAGTGAAGTTTGTTGGTTGGCAACGAGCGTCGCCACACAGGTAGCAATGAGGATGTGAGGCTGGGTTAGCAGGCAAAATATTTCGTCGAGTCATGAGCTCGGTCGGGATGGCGAGGACGGATGTCACGCGGCTGATAGTGAGTGAAGAAAGGCATGGGTAAGGAGCCAAGGAACTGGGTTTTCCAGGAGTTCGGCCAGTAGGGTGGACCATGGTGAGCGAAGGAGGTGGTGTGGCGATGAGTGATGTCACGTAGGAGTGAATGAGTAAATATCGTCCGGGTTGACTGTCAAGAAATCGGTGTAGCCAGGAGATCGGGTGGTGGGCAAACGGAGTTGTGAATGAGTGGAAACGTCGTTTGATGGAAGGCGAGCACTCGATGTTGAGCAAGGAGGTCCGCCGATGATTGCCTGATGTTATGGCGGGAGAAGGGTCGGAGAAGGGCTTCGTTTGGCGAGGAACGATTCGACGTGGGTGAAACGGAGTGAACAACGCTGGGAGTGGGATGCAAGGAATCGGAGTCATTCGCAGCTCGGCGGGGCGCAAGACGATCAATTTAGTGGAAGCGGAGTCGGAGTGAGTGCGGAAGGCATGCAATTGGTTTAGCAAGGATCCTGACTGGACGTTAGACGGCCGCCCGGCAGAAGGACGGTGAAGAAGGGGATCTGGTCGCCGAGAAGGGATGTCACGCAGATTTAGTGCGAGTGAACAAGGCAAGTGTTCGGAGACAAAAATCAACAATCCGCTGTAGCCAGCGGCTCCGCTGCCACAAGCTGGCACGGTCTGTGGGGGTGGTTGGTTGGTAAGGAGGGGTTGCCTCATCGGCGACACCGAGTGAATATACCATGGGGTGGGACGCAATCACTCAGTCTAGACAGGACCCGTTGGTGCATGCGATGTTGGCCGGAAAAGGATTGGGGAAGGAGATAATTCGGCCGGGAGGGATGCCGTTGAGATGAGAGAATGTGTACGTGGCATGGGTTGGACGGCAAGCAATCGGTCGAGATATAGATGGGAGAGGTCACGGCGGGAGAAGGATCGGGAAACGACTTTAGTTGGCAAATGCAGGGACGCCACGCGAGTCAGTGTGAGTGACAAGGCGTGGGTTAAAGGACAGGCTATTGGGGTAAGTCGGACCTCGGCTGGACGCGAGATGGCATGGTGTGACAAGGGTCGAGTAACGGTTTGGGTTTGGAGGGAGGAACGAACGATACGACAGAGGGTAGAGTGAGTGAAGAAGGCGTGGGTCTGGAGGCAAGGCATGGACGGCGGCAGGAACTCGGCTGGACGCGAGATGGCACAGAGGGTGAAGGACCGGGAGAGGGGTTTGAGTGACGATGGTAGAGTGGGTGGACAAGGCATGGATTGGGAACCTTCGGCTTAGCGAGAAGCCCTGGGGGTCGCCGAATGGTATGGCGGGAGAAGAGTCGGGGACGGGTTGTGTTTGACGACGAGAATGTGAGAGTGAGCGAATCAGGCGAGAATCGGGGGGCTTGGAATCGGAGTAGCAAGGCGGTCGGGGGGACGCCAGGTTGCACTACGAGAGAACGTTTCGGGAAGGAGCCGTACCTCGCGCAGCTGGGTGTGAGTGGATTGCTGTCCGGAGAAGGAAGTGTGGAACCGGCGTAGCCAGGAATCCGGCTGGACACGAGATGGAGCGGTGGGAGAAGGGTCGGGGCATGGAGTGGCGGCGAGGAGCGATATCGGGTGCGGTTCGAGTGCATGTAAGGGGTGTGCATTGGATGGCAAGGGATCGGTGTAGGCAAGAGCCCAGCCGGGCGCAAGATGGCATGGTATGAGAAGCGAAGGCGAAGGTATTTGCTTCGCGTCAAGCGATGTCGGTTGAAGCCAAACCGGTGGGCTGGAACGAATTTGGCTTGGGGTGGGGAACAAGAGATCGATGCAGCCAGGTGCATGGACTTGTGTGTTGTGGGGGAGGGCGAGGAAACGCCTGGGCGGTTGCAAACACAGACGTTGTGAGCAGCCAAGCAGATGTTGGACGGAACTTAGCTTGGAGCCGGGAGAATGGGGATGGGTGTAGCCTGGACCTCGGACGGTATGATAGGGGGGAGGGCGGCCAATTTCTGGGTTGGCGTTGGGAGAGGTCTGGTACTGCTGGAAAGGGATGGAGGACTATGTCGGGGTGAAGGACAAGCGATCGGTGTAACGACGAGCTCGGATAGAGGCGAGAAGGTTTCAGGATGTGAGAGTCAACCGCCTGCCGAACCAGATATGAATCTCTCTCAGCGCCAGATGCCAGATGCTCTTCAACATTTCTACATTGACATCGGCTGCTTCAGTGGTAGCTCTCTAACCTTTGCGGATGTTTGGGGCGCAAGTTCGACTCTGGGCGCAAAGTGAAACGATCGGGGTGTTGTCTCATAAATGCCCGGACAAACCATTCACTTGTAGGGAACCCCGAGCAGAATACCGTATATGACACAAGATAACACACCCCCTGGCCCGATTTTCAAAACTCGATTACTCGGTGACGAAGAGGATACATAAACGAAATGATACATTTTCGAAAAGCTCTCAACGAGGCGGTTCCAACGCCGCCGTTTTCGGCGCTGTGAGTCTTCCTGCTGTTGAGAAATAGAGCTTTGAAAATCGGTCAAGGGGGTGTGTTATCTTGTGTCATATACGGTAGTAATGCCGCCTTGCCCTCAGAATACGCGCGGCGGGAGCCCCCGTTTCCCACGAGACCGGGTTCCCACGTAAGAGCATGAACACGTGACAAGCCTAAGCAAGCACCGTTGTGGGGGGAGAGATTGAACCCTGGGTAGGGAGGGAACGTGTAGGCTAATGCGCGTGATCACGGTCCTCTTGGCCAACATCGGTGCAAAATCCTGATCGGCCGAAAGCATTGCCCGGAGGACAGAGTCAAAATTAGCAACGACAAGAACACACGCTATATGTGTTCATCTTCCGTTGAAACCAAGCGAAACTTCAGATGAGTCAAGCGTACCTTCGATGGAAAGGGCGAAATTCATTCTTTGAAACCAAGCGAAACTTCAGATGAGTCAAGCGTACTTTCGATGGAAAGGGCGAAATTCATTCTCTTAAGCGCGTTTCCAGGACTTCCGTGGTACTGCTTCCAGGCCGAAACCCAATTGGAAGCTCTTCCTCCGTGGAGAACTAAATACACACATTACGCATTAATTGCTTTTTTAGTGGGTGCCCCCCCCCACAAAAAATGAAAAACCGTCGGTCCCCCCGCGCCCCTCTCGCGAATAAACGTCGCAGTCAATGTAATCATCCTTCCGCGTGGAACGAAAGGAAGCGTAGAGAATTCGAGAATCCTATGCCAGGCTCCACGTAGAAACGGCAGGACGGGGTATTGTCTGTTCCGGGGCGGCTTTCCATCAGCAAGAAACATACCGAGGATCCTGGGCAGGAGACCGGTAAGGCGGGTTCGTTGTGCGTGTGTGTACCCGTTGGGCTATTGGGTGTTCCTTGTCTTTGATGATATTTGGCTGCTGGTAACGCGTACACTCTTTATTTTTCTGGAAAGTGATGCGCATGGAGAACAAAGGGACAAATCTACAGATAGACGATCATGCGGTCCCCGATGTCACCCATGTACAACGATTGCGTGCAGCAACCGAATAGCACTCACCCAGGCACGTCGCCACTCCTCCACCAGAAGCGCTGCTAACACCAACAGCATCGTTTCTGTCGGTGAAGAACTGCAACGTGTATGTGGATTGTTTCTGGGCGGAATATGTGTTGCGGTCCGCATCGGTTTGCAGCAGCAGCAATCGAACGAACGGAAGAACGAACGGCAACAATCTCTCCGAACCTGTTCACCAGGTGAGCATGTACATCAAAGCAGACGTGATGGGACGCGTAATTCTAGCTCTTCCCTGGTGGCGATCCCTGTGGTGCGGTCGGCCCTCTGCCCCCCGGATGAGATCACAACACTATCCATCTCACACCTACAGAGCACACCTGCTGTGCTCTTGAGAGTGACCCCAGCCAAACAGTGGCCATATTCTCCTGCACCAGAACCTACCCCACTGCGGTAAGTATGCATCTTCCCAAGGTGCTGCTGTACGGCATTCTTGCCTTCCTCGCCTGCGCGATACCGGGCATCCAAGCTAGACCCTTCGGCGACGGACCTACGTGGATCCGGTCGTGCGACGACATCCCCGCCGAGGCTACCTTGGCCGGAACCACGCTCACCATCCTCTCGTCAATCGACTGTGGCGCCAACCCGAAGGTGAGAGATGAGATCTTCTTTGATCCTCCTCGATGACATGTTCTTTGGAACTTCGGCGAGGTTAATCTCAACAACAGCTACTGCTGTTGTAGAGCAGCAGTGGTCTCAAGACTTGGGAGCATTTTGGAGACAGAAAAAAAGAGAGTGGTGTGTGTGGGCAGGTCGTCGTTGACAAGCGAGCGTCGTTGGCCTATCTGTATGATCCCGGGGTCCAGTTGCTAGGTAGGCACCGGCACTGGCTCTGCTGCGAAGCGAAGCGCCCGCCACCAAGATCCTCCTTCTCGGTGCTTGCTGCCTGAGCGCAGGCCGGACCTGCATGTAGAGTAGCTTCTTTTTCCGAAACTCATCGCCGGGTTGACTTCGACATCGTTTCGAAAAATGAAAAAATGAGACCACACGTATGTGGTGCGTACAAGGAGCACCCCGCTTCCGCATCATCCGCTGACTCCCATCATACCGCGTGGTTGAGATCCACGATGCTATCCTAGCCTATCATATGTTGCCGTCATGGATCCATCCCTCCCCATCTTCCAGTTGAATGAGAGGTGAGTACATATGTCCACCTTGCATGCGCCCCAAGGTTTTTCCATGGCCATCATCCATCCGTGTGCACTTCCCATATTTGTGGCCGTTGGATATATAGTCTATATGCACTCATTTCATCATCTTGTTTTCTTCAACGCGCGCGAATGTTTTCTCAGCTAGAATAGCTGCTTGGATGGGATATATACCTATTCGCTTGCAAGAAATGCAGGATGATCCTCTCCGGTGCCTCGCGAAAGTTAGGGGTCGAGATGGGCAGCACGAAAAACGCTGATGAAGGAAGATCAAAATCTATATCGAATATATGCTGTAGAGCGAAGATAGACTACGGCCAAATATATAAGTTCAGCACGCACCGCAGGAGGAAGGTGGGGCACGAAAACTAAAATAAAAAGAAGAAAAAAGCCCGGTGTTTACCCTGACCCTGGATGGTTGGTTGGAGTTGTACGAAAAAATCAACTGAAAAGCGTTGTACTCTTACAACACTGAAAAGCGTAATACACGTCTCACCACGAAATTATTCAGTAGGGGGACTGTCGCCAAAATAAAAGGACGAAAATAAAAAAACAAAAAATGTATATACATGACATGTAGTCTGAGGGGAAAACGCGGAATATCATGTTCTTTGTCATGGGTATTACTCGTTGCATTTTCGCCAACACGGTCTCGCTCTTCCTTCTGTACGTCCCAACAATTTTGTCTCACTCAGACCCGTCATTTTTTGTGTTTGACGTACGTACACAGACGATCGTCGTTACCGGTGACACGGTGGTGCGCTCCCATGCCCCGATGAACACCATGGGCGTTGCCCTCAAGGTCCACCCCGGGGCCAAGTTGACGATCTGCGCGCCGACGGTCATGATGAAGAGGAGGGAGGCAAGTGCACATCAATATGAACAAGTCGAAACTACTTCTACAATATTACTGAAAACCCATCCCATCATGTACTTTGTTGTCAATAATTTCTGGTGTAGATTTAAGGTACATAGTCTACAGCCTACGTTTCATCGTGGTGTTCCTTTCAGCTGTAAATTTCAATGAAGGCAACCTCCCCCCCCCCGTGCGCGCGCGCGCGCCGCTGTTGCCCCATTTCAAACATCGTTCGACTAAAGATGGACAACCAGCCGATCCTTCGGGCCTTCGGAAGCATCCACTTTGAAGTGACCAGGTGGCTCCCCGAGCACCTCGATGGCACGCTGGTGAGCACAAAGAGCGATGATTGAACAACCTGCCAAAGATTTCGCCGCCCATGTGTTCGGTATTTTGCCTTGAGTACCCCCCTCCTCCCACGATGCTGTCCCAACACTTGCCGAAAAAACTAAGTTGACCATGCTGAGGCAAGACGTAGTCTCACTCGCCCCGGTGTATTTGGTCCCGGGATTATATGTTTGTTTGGTTCTCTGCGCGTGTACGCGAAGCATGTTGTCATCGAAACACTCGCGTCGCCTGGAAACAACTCGATGGTACACTTCGTATAGCCAAAATAAGTTGTTGGTGTTTAGATGTTTAGGTGACCTCTGCGCATGACCGTTCTTGCATCATCTTTGCCTTACTTGAGAGAAGAAAGGGTATGCATACGATACGTACCTTTTCGTCGTCTTCATCATCATCAGCAGCAGCAGCAGCAACAACGATATCTCTGACCTCTGCTGCTGCTGATTCTGCGGCTGCTATTTGGTTGTCGCACATGCGCAGATGGACAAGCACGGGGTTGTGGCCTTCGAGGGCCAAGGGTCCCTAGAATCGCGAAACACCATTAGGTACACGGCCACGTCTGTCGTGGTGGCCGACCCTGCGGCCGCAGACCAGGTACTACACGCGTTGTTATCTTCGTATTCTGAAGGAGATACACACATACATGTTGGTTGAGTTTCGGGGGTAACCTCTTTCTCAGGCTCGAGCTCCTTGCGGCGGGTAGGTCATGATCAACTCTGGCGGTGTTGCAAGTATGCAGTAGTTCACGAGGGAGGGTTGTTTCTATTGTTGATTTTTCATTGACCGTGGTAGCGCTTGCGAAATGCTCGGGCCCGTCTTCGGAACACGTCGCTCCTTCCAAGTAGCGGCACTCCTCCGTAACTTGTTCCACGCACATCTTGTCCAGGAGGATTCAGCGAAAGATTCAAAATGCAAATTCTCACCTGCCCCTAGCCACCACCTCCTGGCGCGCACGCTCCCTCGACAAGAACATGTTGCAGGAAGTTGACCCTGTACGGCTGTTCGCATGACGAAGTCGCTGACTCCCTCGTTCTCATTCTACGCCTTCCAACGTTGCACGCACATCGAAACAACCAACAACAGAATGAGGCCAACCTTACGGCGACGAGCATGCCTACCGACCCTGAGCTTCGCAGGAGGCTGGACATCCGCCACGCCAAGAGCAACAGGGAACGCGACTCCGCCGCCGCCGCTGCCAAGGACATGTCGACGACCAACACGGCCCCTACCGCTACCGTCGGAGAAGTCGCCGACGACAAGTCCTCCTCCTCCGCCACCACCGCCCCTAACCGCGCCGAGGCGTTCTCCACTGTTGCTGATCCCAACGACAACGATGATGGCGACAAGACCGCCGCTACATCCGAGGCCACACCCGCTTCATCTACTGCCACCGCTACACCTGCAACGCCTGCGACAAGAACTGCTGCCGACCCGAGCACTCGGGCGGACGTTGGCAACAACCCCGCTTCCGGTGCGTCGATGGCCGAGTTCATGACGGGCAAGGCCCGTGAGGCTCGCGCCGTCAACGACCACGGCAAGAAGGCCGGCGCCGGTGGCGGGGGCGAAGTTTCTTCGCCGATTCCCGTTTCGAATTCTTGGACCACCAAGAAGAAGGCACACCAGCACAGGCAGCAGCAACAGCAGCAGCAGCAGGAGGACCGGCGCCACAACAACGACGACAACAACAACAACAACAACAACAACAACAACAACAACAACAACAACAACAACAACAACAACCACTACAGCAACGGCAACACCAACGGCAACTCGTTCTCCCCGCCCGACGAGTTCCACGACGAGAACGTCTTGCGGGCCGGAAGATTTCTGTTCGGGAAACTTATGAGCCCGGGCAAGAAGGCCATGATTTACGTCTCGCCCAACTCCAGCTCCGTCGTTCACGCCTCGTCCGCCGGAAAGGCGACCCGGGACGAGGAAGGGCGAAAGATCGGTCCCGTGCCGCAGAAACTGAAGACTGTTATCACCCCCAACGAGCAGCAGATGTCCAAGATCGAGAGGAACCGTTCCGAAATCTGGGCGCAGAGGTTGGAGAGAGGTAAGGCTGCCCGCGAGGGCGGCGAACTCAAGAGGTCAAAGATGGCCGCCATCACGGGCGTTCTGCCGTTTGGCAAGAACGGCTTCCGCCGGAGGCGAGAGCGCGAGCACGCCGAGGCCCACCTGATGGAGGCCACGCTGAAGCTCACCAACAGAGGGAACTTGGTGCGTTGGAGGGCAGCAAAGAGACTTTAAGCTGTGGAGTGTCAAGGGTATTCCGGTAGGATGTTTTGTGGTAGGTTGGGATCGATCCCCACGTCTATGATTTGGTTCAAACGGGCGGAACTGTTGTCTTTTTTTTTGCAAACTGCACCCTGAAGTATCCCCCCCCGGTCAACTATAGATAGATATTGTCCTCCTCGCATTCTGGAACGCTTGATCGGAGGTAGAAGTAAAAAAAATGGAGTGGTTGCAGAAATCCTACATGTAGGCAGGCACAAAAAATCTCCCCCCTCAAAAAATCTGCAGAACACCATCTCCCTAAACACTACCCCCCCCTCAACAATATTCAACTGCGCAGGAGGTTTCCATCGACGGCACAATTGTGCAGCGCAAATCCCGGCCATCTTGGTTCGGGTTCTTGAGGAGGAAAGACCCTTCGTACAAGCTGCTCGTCACGAAGGAAGGGATCGAGATTTATCGACGAGGGAAACTTGACTGGGTCATCAAGGCCGAGGACATTTTCTAGGATGTGGTCCCCACCATGATTTTTCTCGTTGTTCTCTCGGTCATCCCAGTGGGGACCGTGCGCTTCGCCCCCAAGATTGTATTTTCTCTGGGCATTTACTCAGTGGACATGTGCAGTTTCTCGAACGATGTTACTTTTAGGAAGGGCAACGGAGATCCGTACTGTAGATCAAAGAAGCTTTCGTGAAGTTATCCTTGTGAGCCTAGCAGCGTTGTTCGGCAATGCCTTCCTTTCAACACCGAGGAGGAGGACGAGGTGATGGCGTGCTCGTGTGATTCCGGCCCGGGTTCGATTCTGTTTATTTTTTTGTACTTGGTTCGTGGCGTTGTTGCTGCTTCATGATCGCTTCTTTTCGTTTGCATGTCAACATAGTTTCCGGATTTTGCGACCGGACAGTTACACTTGGTGGCGGAGACTATATTATCGTCATGATGAAGTGGATGCTCTGCGCTCCCTGAGTTCCAAAATGTACCAACGGCAATCAATCATTGTTTGACCTCGCGACTTGATGGGGTTGGATTCAGCGACGTTGTTCGGTTCCCTGGTCTGGCGCGAACTTTCTTTCTCGCCAGCCGCACACAGGGATTGGTTGTAGGGTCGGCTTTGCCTGTTGCCAAGCGCAATCTTTGGGCGTTCTCTAGACCACGGTTTTATTTCGCTGCCTCGAAACTGTTTGCCGTCTTTGCACATGGGGTGATAAGGAGGAAGGGGTGGATTGTTTTCCGCATTTTACGTATATGTCGCGTGCCTGGTCAGGTGTTTGTCCGTTGCGGTTCCCTCGAGGCACACTTAGCATGTGTGTGTGTTATTTTACATAAATTTGTTGTTTTGGAGAGTTTTGGACGACAGGTCGTCTGTCTCCCTCATGTATCGTTTTTTATCCTACCAGCTCTCCTTGTCCTTGTAGCGCCCTCCTTTCAGCACGGAGGTCATGGTGCTTGTGTGATTCCTTCCGGCCCTTTTGTTTCCTTCATTACACTGTCTTCCAGTCTCTGGGCAGTCCAGTACGTGATTGGATTGTTGGCCGTTGCAAGGGTAAGATTCTACATTAAACCACTGACGGCCAGTGCAGCCAAACGTGTTCCGCGCTGCGACAAACATGTGTACCAGTTGGGCTCGAGGCAGCATTGCCCGAAGAGTCGTGAGAGAGGTGTCCCGTGGGACCAAGGTTTGCCTCGCCCTCTGTATCCCTGAGGACCGGGGAGCGGTGTTGCAGCCCTTGACGGCAATGACGCTCCTTTGTGTTTGAAGACAGGAAAGTGGTGAACAGAGGACACGGAGGAAACGCATTCTATTGCACAACTGAACTTCTTGCGAAATATACCAAGGAGACAAGCGCCGCAGAGGGGAGGGGAAGAGAAACAACAAGGTTTCTGGTGTGGCCTTCTTCCTCCTATTACGTCATCCTGGCTCGTGCCTCTATGAAAATCACACCAACAGGTGAACACAAACACAACCAAGTATTGTAGTGCCGCAGCGACCGAACCAAGAATAAACGCCGCACCGCCACCGTCGCCGAGCACCCACCCTCACGGCAGCACGACCGCCATCCTCGTCGCCACACAACAACGACACTCGCTACGCGTAGACGCACGTCTACGCTATACGGCAACACTCGCCCAAACACCGCCCAATAAAGAAAACAAGAAATAACTCCTGGCGGACCAAACATCCCGAACACAGAGACCAGACTACGTAGACCAACCAGAATAAGTCCGCAAAGCACAACACCGCTTTCCTTAAAAATCCGGAGCGGGAGTTGGGAGAAAGCGGGGCGTGTCGTTCTTCGACGCAGGTGGTTGACAATCTCCAACTTTTACTTTACATGTACTGTATAGGCAGCACCGGTAGGATCTCCTGACTTCACCAACCCAGCTTTCAGAGCGACACAACTCAACGATCTCATCACACGTCTACAACACCATCCCAAAATCGCCGAAACCCCTTAGACATATATCAAGAGAACACAACGCACCGCACGCCCCAACAAAGAGAAAATAATATCACAGCCACGGCGCCCAGCCTGGGTAGAGCTTGCACAAGTTTTCCGGATCCCTCGCCTGGTTGATGAGCAGCTTCACCTGCCCCTCCACGCTCATCGCGTCCCCGTTCGGGTCCACGTACCCCTGCAGCTTGTGCTTGATCCTCGCCAGCGCCCGCTGGGCAGCGTCCCCGCCGACCCCGGCGTCTTCCCCCGCCACCGCCACCATCGCCGCCGCCGCCTCCTCCGCCGCCGCCCCGTCGCCGCCGACCTTCTCCTCCTCCTGCTGCCGCTGCCGCGCGGCGAGCGGGGACAGCATCCACCGGTAGAGGGGGTCGTGCAGCAGGACCTCGAGGATGGTGAGGACGCTGGGGGCGTCGGAGCGGAGCACGCGCATGGCGGCGTCGCAAGCCCGTCGGAACGCGCCCTCCGTGCCGGTGACGCCCATGCCGTCGACGACGTCGCGGGTGAGGCGGAACGGCACCGTCTCCGGCGTAGACAGCGCCTTGCCCTGCTCGAAGGTGACACCGAAGTCGATGTGGACCACCTCGGCGGTACGTTGGTGCACCAGGATGTTGTGCGCGTGCCGGTCGCCGATGCCGAGGACGTAGCCGACGATCGAGCTCACCGCCGCGCTCCTGCCGTGGCGTGGCGCACGCACGAACGCACGCACGCACGTATGCGAAAATAATGTTAAAGCGGGGGTCGAAGAAACGAGGAGTTGAGAGTGTTGTTTTGCTATGGCATTCATATTAAGGGCGCCGGGGGTCGAAGATTCCACAAGTTAAAGAGGGTTGTCCTGCTATGGCAGTAATTGCGGTCCCTTGAGAAAAAGGGCGGAAAAACCTACAACACCAAGTACGCCAAGAAGGGTTAGTGTAGGCAGTCCCATGCGACGGGGCCGCCGCTTGGGAGCACTCAATCCCTCTCAGGCCGAACAACAACAATGACGGCGCCTATAACGACAACATGCAAGATACGAACACCCAGCCAGTGCCCTCCCGCACAGCAGAGAGGGCCACACCACATCACGACACCCTCGTCTAGAACAGTACTGCTGTACCTGGTGAAGGTGAGCCTGCTGTTATACCACGCGAACGGCTCCGGAAAGTTCTCGAGGAAGAAGAAGCGGAAGGCAGGGTGGAAGTTGTCCTCGACCTCCTTGTACCCCTTGCGTTTGTCCACCGCGTTCTTGAGGTGCGTCCGGCACTTGGCATGGAGCCTATGTAAGCAAACAATTGCGACAACAACCATGAAAAAAAGGGGGGGCAAAAGGCACGGTGGTATTTGCTTGGGGAAAAAGGGGGTCCGTCTGAGCCAAACCACAAAACATAAAACACCCGCACACAGAATTCAACATCAGTCTACCAAACGTCATCTCGAAATATCATCAACCAATCTCAAATCACAAACAAAACAGCGAACCAAACGCCATCCCCCTCACCAGTCCTTCGGGAAGTAACGTCGGTGGGCGCCCGCCCTGCCCGACCCCCGATCGGTGAGGTAGGACCCGAAGGGCATCGTGTCCTCCACCCACTCCAGCACTCCCGAGTCCGGCGAGAGGGGCACGATCGTGTACGTGAAGACACGCAGCCGACGCTTGCGGGCGGCGGGGTCTTCCCTCAGGAAAGTGTTCACCGTCGCAAACACCTGTTCATCGATTGTAGTAGTCACGGCATTGACGTGGGGCGGGGGGGGGGGTTGCGGTGCAGAACGAACGCTGTGAGCGCTCTTTAACAGTCAGGAACAAAACAATGGTCAATACTTCAAGAGGAGGGCGGGAGACCTTTCGTGCGGGATCAAATATGAGACGCAGGTCGCTGAAGGCAACAAGACAACCCGTCCTCGCCTGCGAAGGCAACAACAACGTTCAATCATGGAGTGGTAGTCGAAACAACCGTCTCCTCGCCTGCTCCATGACCGCGTCCTGCCGGATGTCGTCCGCGCCCTTGACCAGCTGCCGGTAGCGGTGCCCAGTGGAATCGTCGCAGTGCACGATCTTCGGGCGGTGAATGCCGCTGACGGTGAATGAAGGCACCCACAGACACATCACCAACCGCAAGCAGCGTGAACGTGTCCACGAAAGGGACAGGGACGAGAAAGGGCAACGAGAGGCAGAGGGGGCACAGGCAGTCACGCACACAACAAAGGACGAAACTACCAGCAGAGAAAAAAGACAGAAACGGTAGATATTTGTCTAAAACTTATCCATCGGCGTGTTCTCTCATTGGTCCATCGGGTAACTTAGAGCGGTCGATGCTTGCTACTAGACCGGAAAAAAACACACGTACACTACGCACACAAATACATACCCAAACGTGTGTACACAGCATACACTGACACAACACACTAAGCAACAACGGAGGAAACTAAAAAAAAAAAAAAAAACTCGGGAAAAACTAAACCATACAAAAAAAAAAAACGGAAAAAAACAGACCTGTCCGTGATGGAAAAAGAGTTCTGGAAGCCCGCTATCGTCGGCGTTCCCCGATAGTCCGCGTCCGGCCTCACCGCCGGGGGCCTCGTCACGACCCCCGGCATGACTCTCCCACCGCCGCTGCTCTCGCTGCTCCCTCTACCCCGAGAACCCGCCGCCAGACCCGAGCCTCGATCGCGCAGGCAGCGGTCTAGCGTGGGCTTGCCCTTGGGCACGGCTTCGGCGAAGGTGATCCCGCCCGTCTTCTTGTTGTGGAACTTGGTGGTGTTTACCTGCGAAACAAAACAAAAAAAAAGGCAGGGTTGGGTGTTTGTCGGGAGAACCGGGCAGACAAGCAAGGCCGACCCGCCAAAAAAAGAATCAAACAAGATGACATCATAGCGAAATGAGAAGGAGTGTCGACACTGTAAGGTACGTGCTGACCCCCCCTCGCGTGGCCAGAAACAAGCAGACAGGAAATTAACAAGAACGGTCGGCGAAAAGGAACAACAGACACAGGTTGGCGCAAATCGACGACATACACCAACATACAAGACAGCAAAAAAAAAAGCCTGAAAAAATCAAAATACATCATAATAAAAATAAAAAAAGAGGCGGATTTCGCCGTCGCTGCACACGCGTACTGCTGTACCCACCCACCATGGCCAGGTCGATGTACGCCTCCGCTAGTCGCTCCAGCCCCGACACGAGGGCGGGCATGCTGGACAGTGAAGCCGCCGGCCCGGCACCCCCAACCGCCGCTGTAGAAGACCCTGGTGCGTCGACTTTCTTGAGCCCATCCACGAGCCCCCTCGCCGCCTGGATCTTCTCGGTGGAAACGTTCTGCTTGAACTGCGGTGCGGTGGGGTTCGTACGGTCGTGGTGAGCGTTCGGGGTGGTACATATGTAGTTTCAAAGATTTTGCCCACGATCAAAGGAAAACCATCAATCGAGTACACAGCATGCACGCACACGAGAGTCAACCCTCCCCAAAAAATATGATTCTCGCCTGCGTGGCCCCCCCGCCGCTGACATTCTCCCCGTTGGCCAGGGCCAGCAGCTGCAGGAGGGAATGGTGTGGGTGCTCGAGGCAGAGTCTTCGGATGAGGCCGTGCACGCAGGCACGGAACCTCGGGTCGTCCGCCGACCCCACCCGGCTCGAGATCTGGTACGTCAGGGGGATGAACTTGTAGCTCGGCACCTGGTGGGAGAGAGCGTGGCAGGGGAGGTGGAATGGGGGTGTACTCATCTAAACGCATACCGTAGTTGCTAGACCTAGATCTCGCATCCCTACAATGCCTGGAGTATCTGTGAAGTCGGCGTGGGGGGTCTTGATCGAGAATTGGTACGTCAGGGGGGTTGAGCTTGGAACAGCAACTCGGCATCCGAGAGGGAACACACAACAGAGCACGATATGCAATGTAGGGCAGAACAGACACCGGGGGGAGGATGCCGATGTTTCCAGGGAAATGTGATACAAAAGAAGCAGTTCAAATTCTGGTCCAGCTTGGGAGGGAGGGAGGGAGGTGTTCTTCCATGGAAAATGTGGTGTCTGTGCTGGTGCCTGCCAAGAGTCCGGCTCTTTCACGTCATGTTCTATCTGCCCCTCTCTCTGTCTCTGTCTCTGTCTGTCTGTCTGTCTGTCTGTCTGTCTGTCTCTGTCTCTGTCTCTGTCTCTGTCTCTCTCTGTCTCTCTCTCTCTCTCTCTCTCTCTCTCTCTCTCTTACCGTGCGAGTGATCTCCTTCATCTCCTCGTCCACTGTTTGATCCGTCTGGTTGTTGAACCACAACGATACCACCGCGAACACGGCTCGCAGGTCGGGCTCCCTGCTGGCCGCGAGCGCCTTGCCGTAGTTCCGCAGGGCACTGGTGAGAAAATTTCCCTGTCATATTTGGGGGTGCAGCAGTACGTTGGGGTGTGCGAAGGGAGAGAGAGAGAGAGAGAGAGAGAGAGAGAGAGAGAGAGAGAGAGAGAGAGAGAGAGAGAGAGAGAGAGAGGACAACGGAGGGCGATGGCGGCGAAAACCGCGGTTGAGAACAGGGTCAACACGGACGAAACACGCGCGGGTACGAAAAAAAGAAGAAAATAATGGGCGAGTAGAGGGCGCGGATGTTGTCGCGCGCTGACTTTTTCTCGTTTTTCGAGACGTTTTCGCTGCAGACTACGCGAACACCATGTACCTGAACGTAGCACTCTGATCTTAATCAGGACGCCCGAAAACAAAAACGTTGTCGCCGGAGAAGTTTGATGAGGAATGCGAAGTGAGGGACCCGCCAGGGGGCACCGTGGATGAACAAACGGCCGATGGTTGGGGGGGGGGGGCTAGGGGACGATTGGACAAACCCAACAAAATAAAGCGAGAGGTCGAACCGAGGAAAGTCGCGGCGTTAAACTACCCACCACTAACGAGGGTGGCCCAGCTTTGTGCTCTTGCATCCTCCAAAAATTACTCCAAAACTCGGCTAACTCACCACCGACTTCTCAACGCCGGCCCGCTCCTCCCGATCGAGGTTATCCTCCTTGCGGAGAGTGGCGGCGTAGCGGTAGAGGTTCGTGTAGTCTCCGTCCACACCCAGGGTTTTGCGGCCGGACCGCTTCATCTCGTTCAGCTTCATGTGCGTGGGGGGGGGGGGGGGGGAGAAAAAAACGACAAAAAAAAAAAGGAGCACAACGTAGGGACAGAGCCAACTGATACACTTCGGGATCGGGGGTAAACAGGGCGTCATATCGACTGCGTAGTCTCGGTAAGTTGGAACAACGGGGGACTATCGCGGGCCGAAGGAGTCGCCACACCACCGCGCTGTGCACACTAGAGTTGGGGGGGGCGGGGAGGGGGACTTAGACATCAGGAATCGCGTGGCCGTTAGGAAGGGAACACACAGGGAACACATTACTCGGATCGATGCCAATGAAATACGCAGAAATACATGTTATATCGAACGTGGCACCTGTCTCCCCACCCAGCTCCTGCCCCCTCTTCTTTCATGCCCCCCCCCCTCCCCCCATCTTGCAAGTGTCACTGCACTCAACACCGAACAGCACAAGAACTTCAAACCTGCTTAAGGCAAGACGACAGCTCCCGCGCCCTGCTCTCCGACACCCGCCCCGCCGCCCGCCACTCCGGGCTCTCCACGCGCCCCTTCACGGAGGTGTACAGGCCCGCCAGGTACTCCGCGAGCGTGAAGTGCGCGGCGCAAAGCAGCCGCCTCGCGCCGCCCCCTCCCCACCCGACACCGAAGGCGCGACTGCCATCACCATCACCATCACCATCACCATCATCATCCCCGTGATCGGCGGCGCCGCCGCCGCCGGGGGCGGCTAACGCCGCCCCGCCGCCGGCTAGCGCGGCCTCGACCGCGGGGTTGAGGTAGGACTCGAGGATCTCCCGGCTGCTCTCGCTCTTGGTCTTGGAGACCCACGCCCCCGTTAAGCGCAGCGCCTGGAAGGGAAGCGGCAGCAACGAACGTTCGTTCTATCGTTCGTTCGTTCTATCGTTCGTTCTATCGTTCGTGCACTACCATAGTAGCTCGATTGGTTAACGGCGCACACGCGCACGTTCGGCAGGCATGGCTGGCACTCATACAACGATCCCCAACAACAAAGCGCTCTTTACACGTATGTGAATATCCCCCAAGCGCGTAACTCCCGCACCAAGAGCACCCACCACACACACACACACACACACACACACCTCCGACAAAAGACGCTGTTCTTCATGCCCCTCCCCACCACCACCGCCAACGCGAGCCCTTAGGCGCGTCGCCACCGCCCGCGCCGCCCGCAGGGCGGAGTCGGTCTCCCCCTTCCCCCACGACACGCGGGCCTCCGCTAGGCGGCACCGCATGGCCTCGGAGGCTCGGTCCTCGGGTCGAAGGGCTTGGTGAGACGACGACGACGACGACGGTGGAGGGGTGGCAATGACGTCCGCGCGGCTGACTTTCAGGAAACGGTGAAGTGCACCCTGGAAAAACAAGGAAGAATATGCGCAGGGGGGGGGGGGTACAGTAGTCATGCTCAGCAGCTGTTTGACCACCAGTCGTACTCGAGGGACGGAGCGCTGCTCCCACAGCACCGATCACCGGTGGCCAAATCGTTGCTTCCAAGGGGGAGTAGTTCGAAGTTGGGGTATTCGCTCCTTATCAGAAGTAGTGTTACTGTCTTGTTGCTGTTGTTGATATCTTCCTTCTTCTCGGTTGATCGTGGTCGTGCA
>FN649747.1:255396-296739 GCA_000310025.1 Ectocarpus siliculosus
CCGCGCAACGGGGGATGATCGCACCACGTTGTGTTAAAATGGTCAAGCATCCTCGAGGCTGTTACACAGTGCTTACAACTGTCTCTGGAAGTGAAAGCACCAGAAAATAAATTAAGTCATACGTAGCTGTCATCCGTACGCAAGGAAGTAAGCACAAGATGCCGAACACCCTTAGCAGGATGCAGCTCACCCTTCATGCGACTCGCCAAATACCTCACGGTGCTTCGCGCTTGGTGATGTGAGAGCCTGGTCCGGTGAGAACCCGGCGTGCTCCGTCCCGGCGTTGTAGGGATGCGAGGTCAATGGTCTAATGACTACGGCATGCACGACTATGAGTACACCCCCCCCCCCCTGGACCGGACTGCCACTATTCAACCACCCCCCAAACTCCTGAGCCTCAATATTTGTCTCCCCCACGTCTTAACAGACACAGGAGCCAAGAAGAAGTTCGTGGCCATACTCTCCTCAGGTGCGGACGATTCCGCGGCCGAGGAAGGTTTCGATGATGATTGTTTGGATGATATTAAGCGGGTCGCGGGATCTGGGGGGGGCAAGGGCACTGAGGGGGGACAAGCCGAGCCGGTGAGCGCGAAGGTGTCTGCGGCATCCCCTGTGCGATACACCTCGACCGAGGGCGATGCTGGCAAGCCGCCTGCGGTTGGCGCTCCGGCACCGGCAGCGGCGGCAGCGGGCAGCCCTATAGAAGCCGAGGAAGAGGAAGAGGAGGAACAAGAGCAGGAGCAAGAGCAGGAGCAAGAGCAGGAGCAGGAGCAAGAGCAGGAGGAGGAGGGGGAGGTGGAGGAGCAGGAGCAGGAGCAGGAGCAGGAAGAAGAGCTCAGCATGGAAGGAGAAGAGGGCGACGACGCTACGTCGGAGGATGCAAGCGAAGACCACGATGACGACCACGACGATGACGACGACGACGAGGACAGATACGGCTACACGAACGGGGCGTCGTACGGCAGCCCCGAGGCGAGCAGCCAGGTGCGCAGCGCTCGACTCAACAAGCAAAGCCTATTCTTGGCAGATTATAGTTGCTGCCCCGCCCAGGCCGATTGCCGCGCGGAGAACCTCCTCCCGTTCTTACGTTGGATCACGGTGTCAGGTTGTCCTTGTTGACTGTTTGTTTCATTTGCCTCTTACCGCCCAGACCTTCTCCCGTGCTTTTGTTGGAGTGAGGGTCGTCATTGCCCCCAGGACCGGTGCGAGCAGTCCACGACACATTTGACTTGATTTTTTTTTTTTTTATCCGTTGCCATGCCGCCTCGCTCCACGCTCGGACGTCGCGCCCGCTCCGAACTACAACAACTGAAAACACGAATTGACATCTCCATTCGCCCCCGCCGCCACCAACATCCCCGCCACTCGTCTCGACTGGCGGCGGGATTGGTTCTCTCGCCAAATCAGACGAGCCGCTCGCTGGAAGACTTCGACAGGGCCCAGCGCGAGATCGCAGAAAAAATGAAGAACCTCGGGCTGTAGAAGGGAGCGTCACTGATAGATTTTTGAGCAGAAGGAGAGGCAGAGGGAGGATGCTGCTGCCGTGTGTTGGGTTTTGGGATAGTATGGTTGGGTGCAGTTTTGGCAGGTTTTAGTATCCGGTTGGTCTCTTTTTTGAGTAGGAGGGGGGAAAGTTTTGTTTTTTCCTCCCGATCTTTATCTTCGTGCTACCCACTGCTGTGCCAAGGTTCCTTGTTTGGGTGGGTAGGTGGTCAAGGGGGTGACGTGGTGGTGGTGGTGCGGGGGGGGATAGGGACGTCCCCCGAGTGGGGAGCATTCGATTCAGAATGGGGGCGCCGTGTTTCATTCGGACTGGGGTGCACGTACCGATCAGAATGAGGGGAATGAATGGATCCCGTGTATTGTGCTGTGGGGACGTGTTCGAACCGCGGGCGTCGTCAGCGTCTGTTACGTGGCAGGAATTTCACTATCAATATCGAGCTCTGGATGTAATATTTTGATGTTCGGCTGGCAAGCGATACGACGCTTGGCCCAAGGCGCTACTAGCAGCGGTTTTTTCTCTAGCCGTTGGTTGCGTTGCTGCTGCTGACGCCGCTGCCGCCTCAGCCGCAGCAGTGAGAGTCGCTGGATCTATTTGAACGGCATCGGATGTTTGTTATGCCCACCTTTGGACCGATTTGCCTCTGTTTCTAGAAACCCGAGCTACGACACTTGGTGGGTGTTTGCGTACGGGAATACATTACATTGTCCACGTCTGTGTTTGTCTTGGGCCTTCGGTAGGTAAGGAAAGGGTGTGTTGGCCGGACGGCTGGTAGGTTAGGGTGGGGGTCGCGACTTGGTCCCGGTGTTCACTTTTAGTGATTCTCTGTGTTTTTATCGTTGAACGTTCTTTCTCGGCTGGCGTGGCTGTGGGTGCGCGTGTCGTTTTTTTTCCAGCCTCTGCAGGGGCCTTTCGCTGTTGCAAGCAGGTTGGTTTTGCTCATAAAGGGTATGCTTCTTATGTTTCGGAGGCTGAGCAGAGACCTGAACGAGAGGGGGGAGGGGGGGAGAGAGAAACAGACTAGGGAGGGAAGGAAAAGAGAAATCAGAGACTGACTGCTTCCCACCCTTGTCTTGGTCGATACTTTCTTTCCTGACTAGTAGCATGACGGAAGCGCTGTGGGCTGTCAGAAAACATGAACCAACTTATTCGGCACAAGCCCCAACAGCGTTATTGCCTTGTTTGGTGGGGTGTCGTTATCGATACGGCGAGGGAGAGCGTGTCTGTCCGGCTACGAAATGATGCTACCCACCGGAAGCGGTGGCTTGTGAACGTGGGAAGGGGGGGGAGGAGGAGGTGCAATATATGCTCCAGAAAAGAGCAGATTGCTCCATGTTTGTTTCGGTGCCCGCCTGTACGTTTAATAACTTCTTGGTGTTGTTCCCTTCGTTCTTGTGTCACCTCGCGGCTACATGTAGCTATTTCGTTTTTGGGGGGCGCCCTTCTTTTCCTACCGGTTCCTCGGTTTTTCATAGAAGCTGTGCAATTTGTTTGGCACTCTCCGCGCGGGAGCGTGCATGTGCAGCTCGCGGAGAGGAAGTGCGTTGTCGTGGAGGGCAGGATGATTTTTCGCGGTCGCTTTGCGACGACGCCGGCAGCACCGGGGGTGTCGTGGATACAGGGGTGGAGGGAGTAGGGCACGCGGGGGGTATATATGTAGACCCTTTTGCGCCTGCCATGTCTTGTTGTCTTTTGCAGTGGCCAGGCCCGGCTTTTTTTCTCTTTTGTGTATTTTTTGGTAGCGTGTATGAACGATGCACCGCATGGAGCAGGTTGACGTTTAGAGAGTCCCATCGAACCGCAACTTGTGTTTCGGCGGGCAAGTCTCGCCGCGTTTGTGGCAACAAGATATGATTGTGTTGTGCGATCGGCAACGGACGTCGACTGCTGTTTTCTTGCCGCTCGTTGGACTGCCTTCGATTCTGTCTAAAAGTGGTACGCGCTGTGTATCAGTGCACCTCCCATATCGCACGCAAGGTGTGGTACAACATGGTTGCGCTGGCAAGAGCCGCTTTGGCCGGGGGGGTGCGTTCGCCTTCGAATTCCGCGCAACCCGGCGGCGTCCGGTGTATAGGGGTGTGAAAAACCTTGATGACATAGCAAACAGCAGTTGTCACCTCGATATCGCAACGAAGTACACTACGGTCCAACTGTTTGCGGTGGGTTATTGGTGGAAGCGTCTGCTGTACTGAGTCATCAACAAACATATGTTCAAGACGAGTACGTGGGCGGTGTGGGGACCTAGTAGTGAGCAGATATGTATAAGTCTGCCCCCGGTCGTGGACCAACACTCGTATAACTCTTGCCGGAAATGTGGAAGATGGAATCGAAACCGTAGACGTGGTGGAGGGGTACCCTTACCCTTCGAAAGAGGGGCATGCGTCCCCCGAGGAGGCTTACTGCCTTGGGCTGCCGAAGCCAGCCACTTTGGCCCCAAACCGCACTGTGAGCGTGACGCTCGGTTGCTGCCGTATTTTTCTCCTTCGCGACGGCCACCACCATCGCCATCATCTCCACGTCGGTCCCGGGAAAAGTAGTATCTCCCATTCTCCCCCACAGCGTGGGGCCGCAGTCGAGAAAAATGCCGTTCATAAAAAAAGGCTAAAATGTCCACGAAATAAAAGGGGGGGGAGGGGGGGTATGAAACACAGCTCACCCGAGGCTCGACACTAAATAGAATATACCCAACTGTACAATATCCTGTACACGACGTTGGCGACGGAATAAGAAATTGAGCCTAGATTGGTGTTCTTATCTCCGGGCACCTTGCCGTACTTAAAACCAATCGCTTCTTTCACTTTTTTCCTCCGCCAGCGACGATGCTACCGTCTATAGCGGAGCAAGTTGTTGCGCGAGTCTTGCACGCTCGTGGTGCGCTGTTTCCGGGCCCAGGCGACGAAGCGGCCGATTGTTTCGTCCGCCAGCAGCTCTTCCACCGTGGTGAAGCGCTCCGCCAGCGCCAGGGCGTCGTGCGCGCGGTGGACGGCGCTGTGGCAGGGGCGGCAGATGGCGATGGTGCGGTTCAGGACCGCGTCGGAGTAGCCCTTCTTTCGGTAGCGCTTGTGGGTGCTCCTGGTGTTTTGTGTCGCCGCGAATGGGTTTTCCACGCCAAATACAAGAGGATGTCAGCGTGTTTGAAGTGGGGGGAGCGGGGTGTTGTGGGCGCGTTGATAGTGAACACGCTGTTGCGTGGATCATTGTTGCACAATGGTGTAGAAGTACAAAACTGAAACGCAAGGGCGCTGGCGGCGCAAGGGGACAACAAACCGGTGGCAGAGTGGTTGACCGCCGGCGGTTAGCGATTTTACCCGCTGTATTATACCTACAGCATTTGCATGCGAGTGCATTGTGACGGTGGAGGTGCGCGAGGAGAGTGGCAGCAGCACGTCCAGCAGCTGTACGATGCTACGCGTACCCGTGCGGTGACCACTATCAAGGTACAACCAGGAAATGTTTATTAACCAACACACACACCCGCCCCAAGCTCACTAAATAGATTTAGTTGGCTGGCAAAGGTGGGGAAGCGCTCGACGGGTATGCTCTACAACACTGGGGTCATTCCCCTTCCAAAGGGCACAAGAAAACGACAACAGGGCACTGTTTGGTGACGACGGTTGACCTGTCGATTACTCACTTGGGCATAACGTGGTGGCGCGTCAGCGGCATTAGCCTCTCGCACAGCGAACAGCACCCTGGTTCGGACACGCTGTCGTCTTCTCCGCTACCGCTGCCTTCCTCTTCCGGGTTCGAAGGGGCTAGCGGGAAATGCTTCAACGCGTCCCTGCAGGTAAAAGCGAATTGGTTGACAAGGTCGTCCGGAAAAACGAAGAGGACGCCAGAGGTGTGTCAAACGTGATGGCGTGTGTTGAATGGTGTCTACCCCTCCAGTCGGCTCACCAATACAAGTACTTCAGTCTTATTGCAGGACCAACATGCAAGCACACTCTGTGCGGGTTGGTTGTTGAATCGTCGCGTTCGAGTTGAAAATACACTGGCACCGCTCAGTCGCACCCGGGAGGGTTTGGCGTACCACGGGGGGCTCTGAAAGCCCTTGAATGTCTCCCCGTTAGATGCGGCGTGTGCAAACCTTTGGCATCATCCATCGGCATGTTCATGCAACAGGTTCTTGCTGGTACACTGAACGTCGGAGGAGCTGCGAAAGTTTAGTTTGTGACTCAATTACGACAAATTCGCGTGTTTCAATGCTGTTCCCCAATCTCAACCTTGCGCCCATGGGAGGGCATTTTGTTAGGAAAGGGTCAACAAAAAAGCCCCCAACAGATGCAATCCCGAACGGGCCCAGTGGCAAACCGACGCAGGCAGGCATGTTACTTCTGCTGTTTTATCATAGATCAGATATAAAGTCTGGTACATTGTAATCCATGAGACTACTCAGTCGGCGCTGTCTGAGTATTCGAATGAATTAGCGTTTGTCTGACATGTTCACCTACATTTGTACAATCAAAAAGTACATTACTCTACTTTTTTTAGCAGGGATGTGCCGACAGTAGAAGGCAACTGCGACAAATAGGCCGCCGTTGTCAAGGCTTTCTGCGCACGAACCTCAAGACATCCTCGTACAGCTCCACCTCCTCCTCCTTCTGCTCAGACGACGGGGAAGACAGCGAGCTTTTGCTACTCGCGGCACAAGCAACATTGGGAAGGTAGTTGTCGAACTCACGACCGACCGCCGCGCTGTCCATCAGCTTTCCCTCCTCGGCGCTGTCGAGAAGGGCCGATACCAGCACCTCCCCGTCGTCACCTGCCACATCCGCTCCGAGGTGAAAACCGAGGGTTCTCCTAAGGGCCGTTTCGAGATCCTCTCGTCTTCTAGCGCTCATCGCTCTATTGACCACGATGATATGTTCGTCACGTGCAGCGTGGATGATGTGCGCCCCTTACTTGGCATCGACTGCCGTAACGGGTCAGGCGTAATGTCTCTCGTGTTGCCCTGCACTGGCGCAGCCAGCAGCGGCGAGGCTGGTGATGCAGAACGGCGAGGGTTTTCTTCACGCTGGTATGATAAGAACGAAACAAGACTTCGTAACTTGGCAGAGTGCAGTCTTGTGCTGTTGTGTGAGTCCGTATCCCGTAACCCTCCCCTCCGGCAGGAGGAAGAGCAGGTGCAACCAGCCAAACGCGGCGGAATCACGTGCTGGTGCATTTAGCCGAAAAGGTACACAAGGGGGTTCAGCCTGCGGCGTAACCCGCGCCGTTCGGTCCTCGGCAGCACAAGTACTGCTGTAAACATCGCTCACCTCATCCGTCCTCGCGTGAGTCCTACCTAATAGCAAGGTGCAGCAAGCACGCTGTCCCACATCAGATAAAAGAACCCGAAAGACATGTACATACCGAAATAGCGTGTAGTCTAGCTTCGCAGAGTTGGGGGGTGACAATGAAACCGGCTAACCGTTTTCGTCTGCAGGCTGTCCACGATGATTATTGACGACGGTAAGAGATTCTATAGTAGATACTGCTGTAGATCGGAGGACTCTTAACCTCTCTCTGCTCTGTAGCTTCCGAGCGGTCACCCCGTACAGATCTTCCTGTGATAGTACATTCCGCAAGAGTGCGAGAGACGGCACCAGGAGTGCAAGAATAAGAATAGTCTAGACTAAATGAAGCATAGGCCGATCGGTATGTCCGAAGCGGGGTCGTTGAGATCGCACAGATTATGAGTGCCCCGGAGATCCATACAGTAGGCCGCGGGCAAACTGTTTAGTTTACATATTGCTTCGTAAAAAGTAGTGACGACACATGCTTTGCCGCACGGGCTCATCGTTCACATTGCCTTTAGAGGGTAGCATGTGTCCACCACACAGGAACGCGACCGACCATTTTACGCAGCAGGCGTTTCGAAACGTCGCTGGTACATCTCTGTAGGAGTACAATACGTGCATACCTCTTTTCTCGGGTGCATTTTTATTAAAAAATTTCGCTTCAAAAAAGGTGTACTCCTCTTTGGGTAGTTGGCTTATGACTACGGAAGGCGCCAATTAGACGAGTACGGATTAGAAGGTACTGAGCGGAGACCTGGAACGGTTTATTGTCATGTGAAGACAGCAACATGTGTTCACCCGAAGGTATCGCTTCCCACAAAGTTTGTTGCACATCTTGTGAGATTCGTGGTGTATTTCATGATAAAAGGTAGTTAGAATGCGTTCGTTTCGAAAACGCGTGGGCGTTGTTGTTGCACACCAATATTTTTCATTTCGAGCAATTGTCCAATTTACTGTAGAGCCGTCTACAACATACAGCAACAACAACGTGTTCGTCTCGAAGTACGAGAGTGCCATGTCTCGAACAGGGCATTGCAGGCCCAAGCAAGCAGGTGACACATGCAGAGGACACACTGGTGGCCAGAGGTAAATCAGGTTGTGGGTAAGTTGAGCACCGACCACATTCTGTCTATTCCCGCATCTCGGAAAGTGGCGAGATTCCAGCTGACACGGTGGGCTAGCGCAACAAAGGCAGAGATATAATAGGCTCAAAGTCGTTCCCGTTCTCTCAACCTCCACATCCAACCCTTGTCAGGTTGTCGTCGGTGCACAACCTTCACCTCTGGGCGCCAGTGCAGGCGTCGCGACAAAAAGACCCAATCACAAAAATACTTCAAATTCCTAAGGACTTGGATACCATTCCGAAAACGTATAAACACATGGTATCGATGTAGTCTACCCTCCCACAACCGGCTGAATTTGGAATCAATTACACTAGTGCCGAAATACTTTTCAAACAGGGTTGTCTGGTTTCGTCGCTCATTCCCTCGAGCAGACAAAGACTGGTAGCCACACGATGTACGAGCGAGGACTACCTCTCTGGGAAAGAGCGAAATCCTTTCTTTGAGCCTATTCCATTCTGTCCAGCTATGTCCGTCTCTCTCTCTCTTGTGCATCACTGCCAAGAGAGGGCGATGCCGCTGTCAGGCACGTGGGAAGCGCAAGGCTCGGCGTTCGTGGACGGGGGGCGGTACGGAATAAACTCGACGCCCGACTCGACGGTGCCCTTGCCCTTGCTCACATTGCCTCGTCCTGCATCATTGACTCTGCCGGCATTGATCCGGTCGTCGCGTTCCAGGAGGCCGATGATGCTGGGGACGTCTCGCAACCCGACGGGGATCTCTGGCATTGTTCCCTGTGGTTTGTGGGATCAAGCCGGGAGCAGCAGAGGGCGGGTACGGTCTTGTTTTGTTACTGGTCCTCGATTTTGCATCCATTTCCGCACAAATTAATTCAGCAAATGTATCATACCCGGCCCCCCCTACGTACCTTGCCTTCAATATTGTCTTGTGTTCAACAGGCCCCGGGGAAAACATGAACGAAGAGGACGGCACGCTCGGATATCATGCTGCAAGCCAAGATCGTTTTAGGAAAGGGAGCACATAGCCAACACTAACCCCGGCCTTGCGCCGCATGTTACTATAATTTGTATGTATTCACATGCAAATACTCACCGCCCAGAGCGCCTGCTCGATTACCTCCTCCATGGCGATCGCTCGCTGGTGCAACAACGCAGCGAAGTGGGTCTGGCGCCCCCGGCTCATCCCATCGTACCTGAGCCCGGATTCATTGAAGGACGAGCAAGGGCAAAAAGAACAATAACTTGTATTGAACCATAAAATGGCAGACCGAAAAACAATTCAGATTGCGAGGGACTATGTGCTCAATACCAAAGGAAACGTCTCTTGTATTTTCGGTGTGAGTTTTCACTCTCCAAGGTTCTCAGCTTGTTCTAGAATGCAAGCCATCGCGCAAAGTAGGCGCCCTGCTTCGAATGCGCTCACCCGTTTCTCTTGGCGCGGTCGGAGAACAAGTCCGTCACATCCTTGGCGGGATTGACCAGAGAAATGACAGCCGTTGAGGCGTCCCAACTCACAAGGGTGGCAACCGTTCTGGCCACTAAGGAGCATGCGTCGTTCATGCTGTCCATCGGACCTTTGGACGAAGAGGAAGCGGGTCCGAGGAGCGTCTGGTCGAGCATCACGTACATGCTCTTGACGGTGCGGATCATCCTTAACTCCACGCGACGGAGTTGGGGAGACAGGCGTTTGAAGGTCAACTGGATGACCCTCAGAGGGGGAAAAGAAATACCCTGCGAAGAGCAAAGACAACAGCATAGCGATATGCCATGTGGGCAGACGCACACGCGCACAGCAGAGAGAGACGTATGGAGAGGGAGAAGCTGGAGGAGTCAATTTTATAAACTCTGAGGGAGAAAGTGACCGGCATACAGTAGGGGGACATAAAAAAAGGAGATCAGAGAGTCAGTAATAAAGAAGCAGAGAGAAAACGAGCGGCAGCTGAGGGAAAGAGAGCAGTCCCTTACTTCGGCATACTGTCTGAGATCGTTGGGACGGGATGCAACACTTTAGAAAGAGATGGAAGGTCAGCAGGAGATGCAGCATGAGACGTACATGTTCTGATTGACAAGTCGAGAACGTGTCACGTGGCAAATACAGCGAAGGTTGTTGACAAGGTGTTAGACCGACTACAGTAGTTGGCTCGATTATGACTACTGGTAAATCGTGTTGTGCCGAACGCTGGAGGTTAGTGCCCGAAGGGTTCTTGATAGACAATGCCCCACCAACGTATGAACAATCTACCACATTGGTTGGCGAGTTCAAGGTTGTACGACATCAAGCTGCGAAGTTAAGAGACCAACGCTTCGACGTGGACACTGCGTATCCAGTTTCCTTCTGTTAACCTCGTGTGTTGAACTGGGAGATTGTACACAACGACCAACTTCTCTCGGCCAAATATTGAGCTCTGGGGCTTCTGCCAAACGAAGTATCGCACCAATGCATCCGGGCCTACTTGACTCACCTCTTCCATAATCTCCATTGGGTTGCGAGGTTCTCTAATGGCAGAAAGGCCAGGTGCAAGACGGCGCAGGTTGGCCAAGATTCTGCTCATGATGCCGCCCTCTTGGCAGGCGTGTCGGAAAGCCTTAACGGAAAAGTACAGAACGGGAACGGAGACGACGACCGCCGATACGCTTGCGACAACCATCGCGAGGTTCGCAACGATCCACGCCCACACGAAAGCCCAGACGGCGAATAAGTCGTTGAAGGAAAACATGGTGATTCACAGGCATTGAAGTTGTCGGTGGAAGGTTCTGGTGGTAGAAGGAGCTTTCTGGTAGCTAGAGCTGTGAATAGTGGAATGAGAGGTCGGGGGAAGTCGTGCTCGTTCTTCACTCCCATGAACACAATCGGATCTTCAAACGTTTGAGTTCGGTTGAAGTTGTGTGTGGCCAATGGGTGATCTGCAAACAGATGGAAGGCCGAGGAGTTGACCCGACTAGCCTTTGACGAAGAGATGAGTTCACACATTTTTTTTGTCTTCCTGCGGGAAAGGTAATTGCATCGTTAAAGAGAAGATACTCGCTGCCATGTTCTCCAATCACTCTGCATCGATGCGAAGTTGGGTACATCCCTCTTTTCTTGCTCTGTCATACAATAGGTAGAGTATTTCGTTGCCGCCCGCGACGGTAGGCATGACTTGAGAGTGCCCACTCATAGTCTCACTCTTCCATTCAAGGACTATTAGAGCACATTGACTACAGTACACTGGGTGATAGAGCATGCACCGGGTTGACTTAGAGTGACCTGGGATCGTTCCCCTGCTTGTACTGCATTGTAGGAACAATAACCCACACTAGCACCACCGGCCCTTTTTTGCCATCCTGTTCCACCGAGTTTGGTCTGTGATGGGGCCAACCTCGCCATGCGGAGTTGCTGGCGAAAGGTCGAACGTGCGCGATCCTCAAAGGGCTGGTGTGGGGTCCGACCGAACCGGTCATCTGTTGTACACACTCCGCCATCCGATGTCCTAGGCTACTTGCTGCACAGCAGCGCGTTCTTTTCGTAGCTCTACACATCCCCGCCCGCGGTGCAGCTGACCAGCAGGTAGGGACCATATAGAGACTGAGACATGAAAGCGGAATATCGGAACCTCAATCTCGGTCATGTGAAGGCAAACGGGGGGGGACCGACATCCCATGTGATAATCGTTGAGCATGAGTCTACGTAGGCACATATTACTCGCCGTGCTGATGGCCTTACATGCAGGCACCCGAAAAAATATTTCGAAGCTCCGAGAGGAAAAGGTGAGCGCACCGAACGTGTCAATGAATGTGGTTGTGGGTTGTGGGAGACAGACAAAGACAACATATGGAGTTCAAGGGCATGGGGTGAATGACGGAGGAATCGGGGAGTAAGAAACCCGTTCGAGGAACTCGGCAAGACTTTTTTTGCAGCAAAAATGAATTCGGTTTGGCCTTCGGGTTCAAATGCCTGTTATGGACACCCTCGGCAAATCAAAGTTGGTCGCGGATTCGTGTCCCTGGTGATCTCCGTTTCTGATCCATGCGAACAAAGTAACGCACGCACCTTAAACTATTCCAATATGTTTGGCACTCGTCTCTCTCCCAGAAGTGAGCGACGAAAAAGTTTCGAAAGCGAACGGGAGGCCAGTAGTGCACAATCCGAGCTTGTGGCTTCTTCTCCCCCATTGCAACAAGGAGGAGAAGGATCTCCACGCGTTTTGGGCAGTCATCGTGACGTGAGTGTACTCGCGAACTAGAGGCGGAAGCCAAAATCGCGCAGGGTAGGCAGGGCTCGACCGCGTGTGGTCTACCTGAGACCGACCAAAGTTCGGGGCACTAGTCTACAGCTGTAGGCCGTTGACGCGTTAGATGATTCGCTGTGGGTGGGGGGGGCAGTGCCCGGCGCAAGCCTGCTGTACCTGGACACATACCCCCAGCAAGTAAGGTAGGCGTTTCGTTCTGATTTTTTGTTTCCTAGGGGAAAAGAGAGTTATAATGAAAAGGATGCCTGGACACGATTTGCTAGAGTACGAAGAAGGAATGCTTGGGGGAGCGTGGAATGAGAAGTGGGGGGGGGCACATTCTTCTCCCTGGGGTGCATATTGACTTGTTGGCGAAAACCTCCAGAAAGGGTCCCCGGAGACCAAAAGCGGCAAGTGCACGCATCACGGCGGCTGCGACCCTACGTAAGTGAGAGGCATCTCATGCTGAGACAACATAGGTCTCATGGACGCTGAGCAAAAACATTGCTCCGAACAAGCGACGCGGGCCTTTACAAGATGGCCTCAAAAGGCAAAAGACCTATGAACAGCCCGTCTTGCCAGCTGCGGCTGCACATGGCCAACCGGCAGCTGCGTAGATCTTGGTCCTTCGACTTTTCATTCGTTTGCCCGCGAGTAATCCCATGCCTAACACCGTTGCCAAGGAGCATACAACGATACACCAACCGAAATCGGTGTCATCATCCTGAGGAAACCGCTACACAGTCCATGCATGTTTCCCGCCAACAGAAACGAACGCAGACGAACAATCAACCTCCTTTTTCTCCCGCATTTCTCATGAGGATTCGGGGAAGCCAGACTCTTCCGCGCGTTGTGGACTCACCACCGCCCTGCGAGACGACGGCAATGATCCAATCACACACTCCACACCGAGGCAGCGAGTGCAGATAAAAAAAGACAAACTGTCGAAATCCAACACGAGCTGTAGTCGAAGAGAAGGGAACAGCATTGCGACAACGGAAGAACCCATCTACGCAAGCAAGCTAAGCGCTAGACTGAACCGACATGTCACCAGTCTTCTTCTCCTCCTCCTCCCCGGCCTCTTCCTCCTTCCCAACAACTTGGCGGTTCCCCTTGCCTCCGACGCTCATCTGCTCCACCACTAACTCCACCTGCACCCACGCCTTCTCCTCGAGTTCCTTGGCGCCGAGCTCCCCCGCGAGGATGGCCGTTTCAGACTCGGACAGCTTCGTGCGCACCAGCACCGTGTGCTGTCCGACCGTCGTGATCGGCTTCCCGCTCCCCGGGAGCCGTACCTCTTCCTCCGTCACCTCGAACGGTGAGTTCTTTCGCAGGTAGCCGCTGACATCCTTGGCCCTGGGTTCGCAAGCACGGGGTTGAAACGGCGCGTTCGTGCGTGAGCACCCTGGCTTCACCAATCGGCTGGCCCCAAGGTAAAAAAAAATGCGAGTACCGTATGTGACACAAGATGTCACAGCCCCTGGACCGATTTTCAGAGCCCAACTACTCCACCGATGTTGAGAGGCAAGGGTGGGTTTGGAGAGGCTGTGAATGCGCGGTCGAGACTTTTCATTTTCCACTCGGTTGTGATGAGACGATTTCGTGCTAAACGGCCGTGCTTGTTTCGCGCATGCAGTCGCTGACATCTTT
Source organism: Ectocarpus siliculosus (assembly GCA_000310025.1). Classification (NCBI taxonomy): domain Eukaryota; class Phaeophyceae; order Ectocarpales; family Ectocarpaceae; genus Ectocarpus; species Ectocarpus siliculosus. Next base: position 269,116 of record FN649747.1, read on the forward strand.
GGGTTGTTGCTTGTGTGGGCCAGGGTAAAATAGAAAGTCGGGGTACTCTTTTGGTTGTATGCTTGTTTTCCTCATATGATATTTGGTGGTGTCGTAAAGGACGCTAGAGTTCTCTTCTTTGCGAAAGACATGCCGTCGGGCGTTTGCGAACAAGTTCCGGTACAAAGGCACAAAAAAGTAGCTGGTTACGAAGGCAGAGCCTGGACACGAAGCAACGCAAGATGAGCAATCATGCGACCTGTGCTCGGTTTACAAATGACGCAAGATGAGCAATCATGCGACCTGTGCTCGGTTTACAAATGATGCATGTTCTTGTTCACCCAATTTTTCACCCAATATGAACACGAAGCTACGCATGGTATCCACCCCTGGATGCATTTGAGGGCAGCACAAAGAATAAGCAGAGAAGGCGCCACCCTCTCGGCAAGAGATGCAGACGAAATACAACAAAAAATCCGAAAACAGCCGGAATACCAAAGAAAACGCTCGTGCATGCATTCAAAAAGAGAGCGTTGTCCGGGAGCAGCGAAATTCGGTATGCTTGCCGTTGCGCACTGAACCGCTGAAGCCTACACTCATACAGTGCGCCGCACGGGACTGTCAGCTAGGACAAACAGGATCTGTGTCATGCTCAGGGTGAACAGTGCACTCGGCAGCAGTGGCAGAGGCAGCGGCGGAGGCTGCCGCGCGCGGGCGGGACAACAGAGCCTGCGCCTATATGAAAATGAGGCCGAGAGGAGAGCCTTTCGGATGGCGCGCTAGGTTTTTGGTATTTTTGCAGCGTCACCTTTGAGACCCCTCACGAGTTGGGGAGGTTTTCGGTGAATACCGCCAGAGCCACATGGTCACCGAAACGTAGTCCCAGAAAGAACGGGAGCATGCACATGCTGGCAGATCGTTATTGTCAACTGGTCACTCGCAACGCGGGGCGTTCGTACCTTACAGCCTGACCAGGCGTCATCCCTCCTTTCCCCCCTGCCGGCATGTTTCGCTTCAAGACTATCGTAATGCCCGAGAGCTCCTGTCGGCCTCGCTTCAACGCCTTCAAGGCCGCGGCTCTCTCCTTCTCCGCTGTCTGGAATTTGTGCAACACGCAAAACGCGTGAATACCAGCAGGTCGCCAACGACCGTGGTTCACCAAGAACGGCGAAAGGGGGAACCATAAAAAACTCATCGGGCGGAGGGGAGGTCAACATGTCTGTCAGGTGGTGACTAAGAGACAACGATCAGACAACCAAGCGAGAGGGCTTGATCAACTCGAAGGCATGTACACGCCTTGCCCTTTCGGCACTACACCACGACTACTGCTGTAGTGGCGTACAACCGGCCTGCGCATTCGAGCGCCTCCTCGCTTCTCTCACCCGATCGACGGCCTCGTACGCCAGCCTGTTGTCATCGGTGGCGTATATTGCTCTCTTGGAGGGGAACAAGAAGTTTCTCATGAAGCCCCCGCGGATGTCCACGTACTCGCCCCTGTAGCCCGTCCCGCTGACGTCGTCAGTGAGGATCACCTTGACGGTACTACGGGTGACGGACGCAACGTACAAGCAGTTTTCCAAATCATGTGTGCTTTCTTGTTGGAGGCACAAAACAGCAGCAGTAGCTCTTTTCAACAACATTTACAGTTTGGGAGAACGTTGAAGACACGTGCGCGCTTGTTTTGCCAAGTCCACGTGCTACAAACGGGACGCACTACTGCTAGTTTATATGCCCTCTTTCAAAACGGTAGGGGGGCCCGCGGCTCGCTGCAAATGCCCGTGTCGAAGTACAGCGGCAGTACACCCCGGCCAGCACGCATACTGCTGTAGTGGACACGGGAGGTAGCCGTTGGGACTCGAGCCACCCGCACAACAGTACCGGAGGAGGCGGAGAGATGGCACCGTCCTTAACTGTCTTTCAAAGCTAGATTGCTCCACAACCAATTGGGCGTGGAAAGAACCCGATAGGTCTACGAAAGCCCTCGACGAGATGTTTCCAGAGCCACCATCGAGCTTTGAAAGTCGGTCTACAGCAGCCTCCCTCTACGCACGCCCACGGACGGTGTATGTAATGATTAACTCTGCTTCTTTACACTGCTGCCTGTAGCGAGACCTCTCGAACCAGGTGTACGTCCATAGGCTCGAAAGGTTTGCTGGAATTTCGCGTCCCCTTTGGGGGGTGTTTCACGGGATACATCACCATACCACCATGCCATGCAAGAACGACTACAGCAGTAGACCTACAGGCGCGGGTGAACTCACAGGCGTGGAGGACCGCAGAATGAAAAAAATGCGGCACAACCTCTACAGGAGAGGAGCAGCGAGCGGAGAGCTGCAAAGGCTGCCTTCCTTTAAAGGAACACTCAACCCGGACCAACATATCCACCCTTGCAAGTCCCATGCTGTAGGCGCATGGTGGTGTATGGTACCAGCCGCGAGTGTCTCATGCGACATCAAAGTTGTAGTGTACAGCAGTACCGCAGTAGCAGTCATGTACATGGCTGTGTGCGAAAGACTCACCCTAGCTGACGACGTCCTCGAGCGCTTGTTGGCAACAACGCGGTTCGCCGCTCTGCTGACTTCACCCATGACAAGGGCCGCGCTCTTCGTAGCAGCATAGACATGATGCCTTCCTGTTAGCAGCCGTGTAGGTGTGGCTCGAGTGCAGCAGGCAGTGTAGTGCACCACTTGACATCTCAAGGGGTTCTGCGAAGGAGAGGATTCTGGGGGGGGCTCGGCAGATATGGACATATGGACACTGCCGTCCGTGTCCTTGCGGCAGCAGCGACATCAGCTACAACACGCAGTCGGCCAGGTGCACCGCGGGAAGAGCGGCGTTTTACCATGTGAGTTATCCGCGGCTTGGTTGATAGGCTTTGGTGTAACAGCCCTGCGGCTTGTTGGCGGAGCTCTCGAAGTACTGCGGCATGTACTCGAAAAGTCGGATATATTGCAGCAGTGACATTTGGAAATCTTCGCTGAAAGACCCATGCAATTGTACGTGTCAGCTGTGCACGCAGCAGCAGGCAGGAGCTTATGTAGCAGGAGGGGCACTCGTTACTTCACCAGCTACGACGAAAAACTGCTTCCTCGGGTTCGCAATAGCTCGTTCAATCTCTGGGACTGCTGTGCAATGTCTGTGACCCGTCAACTTAAGCATAATAAAGCCCTGCTGCTGCCCCTGCAGATCCTCTCAACAAGTTATTTGCTTACACCAACAGCCGGGAGAGTACAGCAGAAAATAGTATAGGAACCATGCAGCAAAGATGTAGTGATGAAGTACTCGGATGCGGGCGCGCCCGCCTTTGATCTAAATCAGCCAGGCGTAGAAGTCGACTTCCAATCGAGCGAAGCCCGCATGTCTCTGTTTCGCGACAATGCATAGTCTAGACTACGCTACCTAAAGAGGCTACAGTTCACCTGCTCCTCTTCTCGTTCCTCCCCTGTGTTTCGCGTGTCTTGAAACACATGTACAGCAGTAATCCTATGTCTGTTTTGATACCGGTATGCGCATGCATAGCGGTCTACAAGATTAAAGGTGGCGCAGCAACGTGTCGGTGCACAACAGCAGCAAGCAGAGGTGCCTGCCACATGGTCGATCGAAACTAGAGGGAGTCAATTACATAGTGGGTCGCGGAATACAATAATGCCGGTGCGATCCAGCCGATTTCACCAGCATCAATATAATTGTAGCGGGCAACGGGCACTATTCAGAGTATGAAACGACTTGAAGATTCCATCCGTGCCAGACTATTTCACCGGCTCAATTGTTCCGGGCGACCGACATCGAGCCGGGACCACTACTACTGCTGTAGCGGGTCTCCATCATGTGTGAACGAAGACGATGCACCACCCTACCCTGCCGTGGGCAACGCACCCGTTGCACACCAATCCAGCACCTACCCATCCACGGACAGCGGTCGCGCACGCACCAACCCACTCAACCGGCATACATGCCGTTTTGTGAGCTTGTGCCACAAGTGCAGGTTGTCTACTCATCTTTGCCGGTTGGTTTTATCAGCAGCAAGAGCTACAGCAGTGGGAGTCGCCGAACATGGCGGTGATGGGGCAGCTGATAACACATGGCCGCCCTTTTGCGGGGCAGCCGCCTCAATTCAATGTGCAGAACCAACCTGATTTTTCCGTCTATGCCGTTCAAGTTCACCCGCCTTATGTCGGGGCGACCGCCTTATTCAGACAGCCTTGTTCGGGGACCTCCGCTGCTGTAATGTAGATCGTCGTCTATCTGACGTGAGATAAAAAAAAACGCTGCCAACTTCAGGAGCGACGAGGAGGAGGACTACGACTTCGAGTACTCGGAAGAGGAACAGGAGGAGACGGACGTCGGGCTCGAGAACAGCTACTACTCAGCCAAGGCGCTCAAGGCGGAAGACCCCAAGGCTGCGGTGGAAGCCTTTCGAGAGGCAAGAAGAAAAAAACAAGGGCCACAAACGGCGGGGGGGGGGGGGGGAGGGGAGTGTACTCATGTAAAGGCATGTCGTAGCCGTTGGACCATTGACCTCGCATCTGGGACGGAGCGAAATGCCGGGTTTTCGCCGGCCCAAGCTACAATTCACAAAGATAGAAGCTACTTGTCGTCCTTGCATTTGCTGCGCCAAACCAGATAGGGACCACGGGGGGGGGGGGTGTACTCAGGAATATAGGCGCCCGCCGCAGTCGTCGTTAGACCATTGACCTCGCATCCGGCACGGAACGATATGCTGTTGTTTCGCCGGCCCAGGCTACGTTCACAACAGAAGCTGGTCATGATCCTTGCGTTTGCTGTTCGCGGGATGTAAAGGCTGTCTGTGTGGCACGTCTCCGGGGACGGGACGGAGAGTGGGGTGTGCCCGTTGTTTTCGATCAGGTCTCCTTTTTTCCCGTCTGGCCAGACTGCCCGGGCCCGTGTCGGAGCAGTGTCCCTACACTTTTTCCCTATGCAATTTTAGTACACTATTTCCGATACAATTGTAGTACACTATTCCTATACATTTGTAGTGCACTATCCTATACAATTGTAGTACACTATTCCCTATACAATTGTAGTACACTACTCCCTATACAATTGTAGTACACTACGCCCTATGCAATTGTAGTACACTATTCCCTATAAAATTGCAGTACACTATTCCCTATATTATTGTCGATGCTGGGACGGGGGGGCTGGTGATCTCGCCTTGTCTTGCGTGGATTACAACGTAGATTGGTCACATCCCGACCGATCCCCGGACAGACCAAATTCGGGTTGTTTCCCCAAGTGGCAGGGACGTGGTCACGCCACGCGCGAACTTAGCGCTTCGACGGACAGGTTTTGGGTGGCGTAACAACAGGGGGAGGAGGAGGAGGATAGAGGACCCTCGGGAATCAACATGGAAGCATAAGAGAAGATAACGGTTGTCTCACTAGCCGGCGAAAAATTATAAAGTATACGGCCGTTTGCCATACAACATTCCTTTTTTTATCTCTAGGTCGGGAATCTTGCATATCTCATTTGACGCAAGCAACTTGCGATCATATCCACGCCGAGACTGTCTGCTCCTAACCTTGGAAGGGCGACCCTTTCTTTTTTGTTTGGTCTCTGCTTTTTGACGCCCAACGATTATGGATTGTGTTTAGCGATTGTGCAGATTTCAGTATGCGTAGCGCAGCTCGATTTTTCGTTTTGTTTTCCTGATTTCTTGCGTTCCTTCTCGTCTTCTACGGGGCAGGTCATGGCGCAGGAGGAGGAGCAAGGGATCTGGGGGTTCAAGGCACTGAAGCAGATGATGAAGCTGCTCTTCAAGATGTCGGCATTCCAAGAGTTCACGGACTGCTACACGCAGCTGTTGGGTGAGTCGACGAAGAGGCCACCGCGAAAGGTTCTGCTACTTCCGACACTTTTGGCGGTTGTGGTCGTGGTTTCGTGCCAATCGTCTCTGATTCCCCCATGTACAACTTTTCACCCTTCGACCGTGTCTGGAGCGGTGCTACTCCGGCGGAGATTGATTGCCTTCACGTCTACGACAGATCTACGGCAGATCTACGACACACTTATACAGGGAGCAAACGCTCCACCCCCCGACCGGCCGAACAATGGTTTCATGACGCAATTCTTGTTTGGGACGCCGACCTTTTCGTTTCACTTAACGCCAACTAAAACCGACGGAAAAATATATAAGGGTATACGAAGGGAGCCGTCTCGCAGAACGTGGGGGAGAAGGGCGTGAACAGCGTGTTGGACTACGTGTCCTCCTCCAACGACTGGGGCCTTCTCAAGGGCTTCTACGAGCAGACGCTGGATACGCTCAGGCGAGTCTTGCTTCATGTTTACATTGCTTCGTGATTGCGATTCGATCTTGGCATGCGTGTTGGGATTTCATGGTCGTGTCGGCCACGTTTTTCGCACCGTTGCGCCTCGTAGGAACAACTTGCACCCTCGATCAGTTAACTCCGCAGGTGCAGTCAAACCTCGGCTAAGGACATAACTGGTTATTCGTTTAAACAGGTGTCTTTAAGCCAGGGAAGTGTCCGTAAGGTTGACACACTCCGCAGGTACAGTGCAGTCAAACCTCGATTAAGGACATAAATGGTTCTTCGTTTAAACAGGTGTCCTTAAGCCGGGGTGGTTGACACACTCCGCAGGTACAGTCAAACCTCGGTTAAGGGCATAAATGGTTCTTCGTTTAAACAGGTGTCCTTAAGCCGGGGAAGTGTCCTTAAGGTTGATTCCCTTCGTTGAGTTGGGCATTCTGCGAGCCACCATGCCTGTGAAAAAAAAAAGTTGTCCTTAGCCGGGAGAGTGCCCTTAAAAATGGTGTCCTCAACTGGGGGATGACTGTATCGTCGATGGCCCAGCTCTAACTATTTGCCCGCTCTAGCCCCGTCGGTCGCCTTACTGCTACCGCCCTCCCGGCCGTCTCCGCCTCGTCTCTGTTTGTGTCTGGGTCTCGCGTGACCCAGGGAGCACAAGAACAACAGGCTGTGGTTCAAATGTAACCTGAAGCTGGGACACTTGATGTACGATGTGGGGGAGATGGGCAGGCTCCAGAGGATAATCAAGGAATTACTGAAGTGAGAACGATAGAAGGCAGCAGGCGTCGGGGGGGGTACGCGTTGTAAAGCGAGGTTTGAATCTTAGCCGAACAGGGCACACACCTGTGTCATGCCTACGTGTGATTTTTTTTTACGGGCCGCGACCCTCGTGCATTGGCCATATCTGCCTGTTGTTCGCATGCCGATTCAACCAACCGCACTGAGCCGCTCTCCTTATTTACCCGCTGGTATTCATACAGCAATGGAAGGTCTTCATTTTTGATTGAGATTTTTGTCCGCATCATCCGTGACGTTCATTGTCGTAATGTCTTGTGAGTCGTTGTTCGTGGTCATAGTATTATTAGTGGCGGAGTCCTGGATGTCGTGCGATGGGACCAGGGACAACCGGCATGCAAGAGGACTTTTTTTTTGCGGCTTCAGGTCCACATGTTGTGCTTACACATTGCGACCCACGCCGCAAAACACGTGTCTCGTAGCATTAATACCCATGTCGTGTTTTACACGAGTGTGCCGGTTCCACGCAACGTGGATCCTTGGCAAATATTGAGTGTCATGTGAAGGGTAAGAATGGCGCGGTGCCGAGCGGACGGATGGACGGACCCCTGCAAGACGACGTAGTACTTTCCTGGGACGAACGCGTTGGTTATGTTCCACCCATTTCAGCGGGAGCGGACGCTTACATTTCCTTTCACGTGTCGTCGTCATCGCTTCTTTTCGCGTTAATTCTCTTGTTTTCGTTTGACGTCGACCGCGATCGATGATGCAGGGCTTGCAAGGGTTGGAGTTGTCCTCATCTCCTCACCATCGATACGTTACATGTTTGTTTTTGTGATTCGTTGGACGGTGATACATGCAGCGATGATGCAGGGCTTGCAAGGTTTAGGGTTAGAGTTGTCCTCACCATCGATACGCTTTATGTTTGTTTTGTGTTTCGTTGGATGGTGATACATACGGCGATGATGCAGGGCTTGCAAGAACGAGGGGAACGGGGACGACGACGACACCAACGCCGTCAAGCGGGGGACGCAGCTGCTCGAGATATTCTCCTTGCAGATCCTCATGCACTCGAGACAAAGGGACCAGAAGAAACTGAGGTGTGTTGTCATGCGTGTGGCGCGTGTGCGGGGAGGTTGCGGGGGGTGCCGTGCCGACATGCGCATTGTTCGGGTGTATCCCGATCAGGCGCTCTTCATCAGCACATGTTTTGAGCCGTTGATGATGTCCTCCATGAACCCCGCCGTTTCCTCTTTCCCTCCCCACTCCTGTTCGTGTTCTGCATGTTGGCACCCCGCTTCCGATTCCCGCGGCCGTTTTCTAGTTCGGTCTTTCCCCCTAACACCCTGCGCACGACCTGTCTACCATCTTTGAGCTTAGCTTCCAAATCATGCTGTAATCGTCGTTGTTTGTTGTTGTTTGTTGTTGTTGTTGTTGTTGTTGTTGTTGTTGTTGTTGTTGTTGTCCTTGGTGTTGTTGTTGGTGATGGTAGTGGTGACGTTGTCGTTGTTGCTGTTGTTGTTGTCCTTGGTGTTGTTGTTGGTGATGGTGGTGGTGACGTTGTCGTTGTTGCTGTTGTTGTTGTCGTTGCTGCTGCTGCTGCTGCTGCTGTTGCTGCTGCTGCTGCTGCTGTTATCGTAGCTGTTTCTGTGTCGTACCTACATTGTTGCCATTGCCGTCGTGTCCAGGCGTCCCTCTACAATAGTTGTATGATCGCCTCCGCGTATTTCTCCTCGGCACACACCCAATTCATTTTTTTTTTTTTTTTGCTGCCAGGGAAGTCTACGAGCGAGCGCGAAAGATCACCTCCGCTGTGCCGCATCCCAGAGTTGTGGCCACCATTCTTGAGTGCGGGGGGAAGATGCATATGCAGGTGCGGGGTGCGCAAAAAAAACGCGGCCGCGATTTGAAGCTGTGTTGCAGTAAGGGTGGGGAACTGGGACAGACACAGCAGTTTCTTCACGAAACAACGACAGCACCGTAGGACCACAAACCCTTGCACCGATGTTCAAGGCTCGAGTACACTCCGCGACGACGAGGATGCCGAATCAAGACTTTACACGGTTTCGAACAGCTCTCGACGAAACGTTTTTAACGCCGCCATTGTCGTCGCCGTCATTGTTTTGCTGTGGAGAACTCGAGGCTTGAAAATCGGTCCAGGGGGTGCGATGCCTCGTGCAACATATGGTATATATTCATGAGCAGCCGAGGCGCATTCCCCTCTCCACTTCGTGTGCAAAGGCTGTGGCACTGGTGCCACCTCTCATCCCGTTCATTGCCCGTCACCCGCAGTCCCGATCTACCTTATTGGGCTTGGCCTAGCATTCGCAAGTGGACAACTCCCCAATCAGGGGTCACGCAGAAACGAATTTTCTCGAGAGCGTGTCCAGGGGTTTCAAGGAGCGAGAAGCTTGCAGCAAGTTGCTTTTCTCACAATGAGCGCGCGAAATTGAGTACCACACCTCCTCGTCACGACGCGGACCGGCGTCACATTGTGACGTATTCACAGCTCTTGTGTGACATGTCGGGGCTGCGGTCCATTTTACGCCGATATTTCCCCAACATCAAAACTAAGAAAAATACACCTACGACAGGAAATTGGCTGCATGGGTTGCGTCCATTTCGGTAGCAGAACGCACAGTAGCAGTTGGCACACACCCCTCGTCCCCTTGTTTGCCATCCGCGCGTCCCCCGTCGTGCAACCCCTGCACCTTCCTCAAAACCTCCGCCGTAGTTGGTGGCGTGATGGACCCAAGGCCACAGCCTGGACGTTCGCTGATCGCACGGCCTGCAACTTAAAGCATGGATAGCTTGACGTGATCTTAATAACATGGATGGCTACTTCTTATCGTTATTGCTCCAATATTTGCTTGGGTTGTCTCGCGTAACCGATGTGTGTGAGCGCTGGTTTAAAGCTATGGAAAAAAAAAACTACAAACGATGCCACCTGCGGGCTGATCTCGTTGGCCCCTTTCTATCGTCTTGGCAACGTTCCCGTCGTGCCAAAACCAACAAAATAAACATCGGAGAGGGCAGGAGAGGGAGTGGGACCAAGCCTGCACGGCTTTTTTCCAGAGCTTCAAGAACTACGACGAGGCGGGCGATCCAGAGCGGTTGCAGGTAAGTGTGCAGCGCACGCGCGTTTGTGCCCTTCCGTCAGCGCGAAACGGCCTGTGGATTCTAATTTTTTTTTGCGATGCGTTGCATCCGGCTCTGGTAACTGCTGGTGATGGTGCCGCTGGTACCGCCGCCGCTGCCTGATACGTCTTTGTTCGCCTGGCCGCTCTTCCCCTTCCCTTTTTTGCGACTATCCTTAACCTTAGTCAACCCGTTGATAAACGCTGCGCTCTGCCTGCTTTTCTCCGCCTACACGACGCCCATCCCTCCCTCCCTCAATAACTGTGCACTCTGAAAGGTTCTCAAGTACTTGGTGATGGCGTCGATCCTGCACAAGAGCGAAATAGACCCGTTCGACAGCCAGGAGGCCAAGCCGTACAAGCAGGACCCCGAGATCGTTGCGATGACCAACCTCGTCGAAGCCTTCCGAAATAAACAGATCAAGGTGTGCCAACGAACAGGCCAAGGTGTGCAGTAAGCAGATTGAGGTGTGCCGAAAACAGATCGAGCCGTAAAAGCGGGACCCCGAAATCGTTGCTATGACCAAACTTGTCGAAGCCTTTTTCGAAATGAACAAGCGAAGGGTGTGCAATAAACAGATCGAGGTGTGCGGCGTAAACACAACGACAGCAACAGCCAGTAGACGGGTGTGGCCTGTTTCCGGATCCGACCAGATGAAGGTGCTAACATGCGGCATAATAGTCCGTAGGTGCGATCAAAGTGTTCCTTCTTCAGCCATGCGGCGGTAGAAGTGAACGTATTTTTATCCTTGTTGGCTTCCAAAATGTAGGGACTCGACTCGATCGAGCTGTCTTGCACTTAATTGCTAGAGACTGGTGCAGATTCTGGCATCACGGGGGGGAGGTACATCTGATATGGGATTGTATTGCACACTGTCAGAATGCTGACCGAAACAATGGGTCGGGACACCGCAGCAGCAGCAGCAGCAGCAAGCCGGCACGACCTCTCTTCGCTGGGATCTGAAGGCTGGCTACGATGTGGTTTTGGGTATCGATTTTTCGCACTTGACACGCCATCTGGGAAGGAGGATGTGCTAACGGTGTCGCCGTGAATACTTGAGCGCGCGCGTCTGAACGTGGAATTAAATTGGGTGGGGTCGGTAGATCACAGGATTCGTGTCGTGTAGTCGCCCTCTGCCGCTGCCCTGAGTGGATGTAGGTTCGACGGAGGCCTTGCGATAGCAAATCCATGCCCAAGAGCGTTGGTGTTGTTGATCGAACGACTGAAACCTACCTCTGCGGTAACGCCGTGAACTTATTTCGGCGATTGCGACGCTTTTTTTGCTTTTTCGTTCTTGTGGATGCTGCCAAAAACGCGTAGGACTTCGAACGCATCCTGAAGACACACCGCGCCTCCCTGATGGGAGACCCGTTCATCAAGCTCTACATCGACGACATCTTGAGGACGATGCGCACGCAGGTGGGTCGTCGAATCTCGCTCTCTCTGGCGTTGAGGCAGAGGAGGCACACACACCGACCAACCCCCAATATCGGTTTTTCCCTGAGCACTGCCGAAAATGAATTGAGCTACTGTACCGTCACCGCACCGCACGTGTGCGCCATCTCTGTCGGGGGGGTGGGCGTGCTATTTAACCAGACCTGCAGTTGGTGCATTTACATTTTCCAGCGATTGGGCGTTGAGCCTTTGAGGGTCTGCATCGGTGTTTGTGGTTGGTCGGGGAGGAGAATCTCGGGAAGTTGAAAAATGAAAATCTTTTCGCGGGCAGGCTAGAGGAAATATATGTAGATAGGGATATCTCGACAAGGTTTGATCGTGACTGAATGTACCCACGTGTGCTTGTGCAAATGCACCCACGTGTGTAAGACAGCGCTATTGCGGGTGCCGTTGAATCGTACAGCCCCTTGTCGGCGCGAGGCAGAGAAGTTTAACTTTCGGCAAATGTTCCTGTCTACGTAGAGTAGTTTCGACCATTTTTTCTGGTTGAGTCATGGTACCACCGTCACAATATGCACCCGTAGCATTGCGTAGCATAGAAGCTTGCTGGCGTTGAATGCACAGACTGTTGGATGCCAATGTCACACATTAACGGTCGTATGCACTTGTTGGACCAAAGAAAGTCAGCATCATGAGCAACAACACGCACTTCCAGGTGTTGCTCAAGGCAATCGCCCCCTACACGCGGGTGAAGCTTCCCTACCTCGCGGGGGAGCTGAACGACATCCCCGTGACGGACGTTGAGGACCTCTTAGTTTCGTGTATCCTTGACGGGAAGGTTGACGGGAAGATCGACCAGGTGCGTGGCGTGATGCTGCTGCGTAGTCCTGGTACCGATCGACGTGCTCGGTAAACTGTGTTTATCGCCCTGTGTACCTATGCCTTTGTTAACGTGTGTGCTGATGATGTGCCTGGCGCGCCTCCGGAGTGGACTCGTGAGAGCTTGTAGTGGTAGTGGTAATAGTGTCATGAAGGCGTGATGCAGGATGAAATTAAAGTACTGCTGTGTCAGTGGGAATCAGCTGCCACCAGTGACGTTTCCCAAGCTCGAACAGCTCACACAGCTGACGCGTTTTGGACTCGAAGAGCCCAGCGAACCCCAACGAACCAATCAGACAAACGTGTATACAGTCTTAAATGGCAAAGAGGAGCGTTTACTGCTGGCACCGTCCCGGTTCCCCTCCGTACTGTACTTTCGCAAAATACCTGCGTCCCCCCTTACTGATGAACCAGGTGAATCAGGTAGTTCTGTGCGGGAAAGTGTGCCCGGCCGCGGGAGGCCCGGCAAGCTCCGAGGCTGGCGCTGCCGCTGCGGTGGGGTCGGGATCGGGATCAAGAGCGCAGACGCGAACGGCCGTAGCGCTGGAACGGTGGGCGGAGTCCCTACGATCGCTCAACACCAACATTGCCGCGAAGGTCGACTACCGATGACCAGCAAGCGACCGGTCGAGGGTGATTTTTCGTACTCGCCGCTCTCTTCCTGCTGCTGCTGCTGCTGCTGCTGCTGCTGCTGCTGCTGCTGCTGCTGCTGCTGCTGGCTGCTGCCGCTGTGGCTGCCGCTGCGACTGCCGCTGCCGCTGCCGCCGCTGCTCTCTCTCGTTTGGGGTATAAACGGACGAGCTGATGTTGTCCAAAAAGACAAGTACCGATTTGACGAGGGTGTTTCGCCTTTTCCGAGCGTAGGTGAAGCGGAAGAAGGCAGTTTGGTTCACTCTCTCTCTCGCAGCAGCAGCTTACGTGCGGTAGTTTGGAGGGGGCGACGGAGTGGTTGTCGGGGGATATAACCGCCTGCATCGAGTTCACTGCAAAATGTTGCGCTCGTTCTTGCTGTGTTTTGAAGATGCTGATGACATCTTGTCGCTGGTGTGTGTCCTTGAGATTTTTTCCGTGCTCTGTGAGTTCAGAGCACGAGAGGGACAGCGAGAAGTTGCTTGAAGCGTCGGAATCAAACCATCGCACACGAAGAGGCCCCAAGCTGGGCCCGAACGTTGGTGTAACGGTGATGCTAGAGATTTTTTTGTTTTGTTTCTTGGCAGAAATCAAAATATTCGATCAAGGGAGTGCACTTTTTCAACTTTCAGCGGTTTCGCTGTCCCCATGTGACCACGAACAGCGTCTTTGCTACATTTTGGGGTTAGCAACTGACACGAGTTTAATGTGAAGACAGCAACAAACAACATTGTAGATCCCTGTGCTATGTTAGCCCGGACCGCGAATGATCGATCGTCGGGCGGATGCAAGTGAGTCGCGGAATGGAGGCGTTTTTCGTGTTTGCACCGGGAGTTGTTGCCGCCGAATATCAGCCAGGGAGGGTGGGAGACCGCCGAACGCAAGCCAAGGGAGGTGTGGGGATGACGGTAGTGAACTTCATTCTTTATTACTCTTGTACAATCATGCACGATGATGGAATATTCCCGTTTGGGTTTTACGCACATGAAGGTGAAAAGTAGTTTTCGTTCTTGTGCACGGTCTGTTAGCGTGTGTTGCATAATTGTAAATGGATTCTTGTCTTGGGAAAGTGTTCGATTTGTAGAGTAGCTTGCTTGTTCGTGATGCCCCGGAAACGACGAATGGGGTCGTTTATTAACACCAGAGACCAGTCGTTATTTTTCTTTCATGCAGTCTTACCCCTCAAGAAGCTGTTTTTTTTTTGTGTGTACCGGTGTCGATTGTGGGGTTGTTTTCTGTTGTGTACCTCGGCTATCCTCGAGATAAGTTAATTAGTCTTCACCTACGGATGTTTTCACAATTTAGTACGGACGCGCCTATTTGGCCGTGCATGTGTTGTAGACGTGCGCCAAAAGCGTCTATCTGGTCTCTGCTCGCTGTGGGCAGTGGGCAACGAATATAGCTGCAAAGCCGTCGCAGAGTCGTATGTAATACGAAGGCAGTCCCGCTCACGTCTAGTTTCATGCAACTGCTGTGGCAGGGCTGGTTGTACGGCACCGCCGGGCAGAACGTGTTCGTACGACGTCGTTGGCGAGCTTTGGAAAAGGTGGTGAGCTGCAGGAGGATCTGTTTCAAGTCCCAAAGTATCGTCACCAGCCTCTGCCTCTGCCTCTGAGACTGATGATTTGGGAGCTCTCGATCAAGATGTGGTTCATAGTTCCACAGGAAACATGCGTGCAAGACTTAAAGGAATAATACATGCACACACAGAAAGACTCGTGCAAGACACGATAATCATCTGCGGTATCCACTTCGTGTCCGTGGAGCTACTATGTACGCGGAGAGAGTTCCCACTTTGGGAGCGGCCCAGTTTGCGCTTATTATGGTCTGGGTGCAATAACAACCTGATGCCCCCTCTTCCCCAGATAGCAGCAGCGAGAACATTAGCATTCACGCGCTGCTGGACGCAGCTCGGTGTGTGATGGCATAAAGCGGTTTGATACCTGCTGCGTCGAGCCCCGCACCTGCTGTATCATCGCCATACTGCAGTAATATAAAAATATTCTCGGTAACAACAGGCAGAGAGAGGTGGCTGCCTCTATGCCATTATATACCCGAGGCTGACAGTTGCCCCCGCTGTGTTGATTGAACATGATATTGGGATCTTGAGACGATTATCTTATATATCGGCAGTCAGTCAGTGTCAGTGACCAGGTGGCCGGGGAGCAGGTGGTGAACATGCAGCAGCAGCAACAACAACAACATCAACCAACACGCGGTTTCTGCCCTGGCTCAAATGGCTCTCGCTTCTGTCGTATTTTGGGGTGTGCCAATCGTCCCGATCGAAAGGAGCGTTGCTCTGTACGCTCCGTGGAACCAAGAAATTACTATTTCCTCGTGCCGTTCATTCAGCCAGCCTCGAGGCCGCTGTTGCGGTGGAGGCTAACACCGGCGGGGGTATCTCGAGAGAGGTATATCTAGACTATAATAAGCCGACGAATGTCGTACGTACATGCACGCACGCTTCATCATTTTTCGTTGCGTATCCTACGGTGTCAGACGAATTCCCAGCTTGTCTGACCGCACGGAGCTTCCAACTCACATCCCCAGATGCCAGAAAGTCGCGAGATTACGAGCTGTGGCCTGGGGAAGCACGACACGTGACGAGGCACAGACAGGCATCACAGGACACGATCAAACAAAGTAGTAAAGATCAAGATCTTGGCCAGGGGCCCCGCCCGTTAGGAAAAATTTAGTTATTGGGGTGGTTCAAAGGTACAGGGTGTGTGGCCCCGAGGTTCTTGCCTTGCTTCGGCGGGGAGCCTTCCAACCAGCAGGCAATAAGAGTCAGAACTTTGCTCACAGACTGCTGTGTGTAAAGCTGGCAGAGGATGGAGGAAGGTCAGCTTCTCTTAGAGAACAACCACCCAGGAGCAGGATTCCGGCGCTTGTTCTCAAAGGTAACACTGGTTTCACCAACCCAGGGCGAACATTTTACGGACTTTATTTCCAGTTCAGAACTTTTTTCCTTCAACTCTGCTCCGATTAGACTAAAAATGACTCGTTTGAATTCTCGCTGAAGAGACCGGGCTCTCTCTCTTCTCTCCCCTCTGCCGTGTGCTGTGTGCGCCGTGCCTCTCTCTGCTCTGCACCCGCCCTGTGACGGCCTCTACTGCTACTGCTACTTGGCAATCTCTCTGCTCACAGAATGCGACGGCCATCTACAGCAGTTGCCTCATGGCCCTGATCGCCCTGGAGAGATTGACGTTCAAGCTCATGGTCGACAGAATGGCCCCCTTCAGGTAAGGTCAAGGTGTCAAGGTCAAGCGACGCGCTCGCCGACAGACCAGCTCGGCGTATCGGCGTCCAACACGAGGGGGTTTGTGTGTGTGTTTTATGCCCTGTGGGTGGCAGGCAGTAGCAGAGATGTCAACGCGAGGGAGCTATATTGGCAGCAGAAAGGACTCCTCTCTTTTGAGGTTCCGTGTTGTTGTTGCCGGAAATGCGCGGGTGTGCCTCTTGGCCCGCATGGTCGCACTTTGGTTCATGTCGTCACGGATACAAAAACTGCCGTTGTTGTTGTTGTTGTTTGTTGTTGTTGTTTGTTGTTGTTGTTGTTGTTGCTGCTGTTGTTGCTGCTGTTGTTGTTGCTGTTGTTGCTGTTGTTGCTGTTGTCTTCACATTAAACACCGTTCCGGTCTCCGCTCAGTACCTTCTAATG
This sequence comes from Ectocarpus siliculosus, assembly GCA_000310025.1. Taxonomy (NCBI): domain Eukaryota; class Phaeophyceae; order Ectocarpales; family Ectocarpaceae; genus Ectocarpus; species Ectocarpus siliculosus. The sequence goes on from FN649747.1 coordinate 285,823, forward strand.
TCCGTACTGGTCCAACTGACGCGGGCGCTTCCGTGGTCACAAGCCAACTGCCCCCAAATCTGCGAGCTAAAACATGAACCGGCGGTAAGCCAAATACGTAGTCATGGCACATCGTCTCGCATGTTGTTCCCCGATACATGAAACCCGATCATGGTTGCCTACAAATTACAAGCCGCCGACAATGATGTCGCACCTGATTCTGAGTACTGCTACAGCAGTGAAGTTTCTGTGCATGAGGTTGTATGCTGCTGTACCATGCGGCAGCAGGTGACAACTCTACACACAGAGCAGTGTGGTGTGATGCGGAAAGAACGGCGTTCGGTCAGTCCTTCACGACCCTTTTCTTTTTGTTCGGGGGGGTCTTCGTTAAGTCTACAAACACTTTTCAGCGAGTTGATGGCATTGTTAGCTTCGGGCGAAGGTTTGGCAGTTACGCATAAAGCACTTGTAGGATGGAAACATATACATATACACCCTTTCCTCTCTCCTCGGCATAAAGCACTTGTAGGACGGAAACGTATATACCCTTTCCTCTCTCCCTCGGGTTTCCGGAATTCACCAACCTGTCTAAGCAAGAATTCCTCTTGATGGACTTTAAGGGCGTTGACGAACAAGAGAGCACCCGAGGATTGGTGGCACCATCCATGTCAGGAGTAGAGACACGAGTGCTCCGTCTCGAGTGCCCCCTCCCCCCTCCCCCCCGGCGTGCGAGGTCAATGGTCAACCTGCTGCGGCTGCACGGCAATAATCACACCACCACCACCACCACCACCACCCCCGTAGCCTGTTTTCTCAGCACTCTGCACTCGGTGGCAAACAAGCAGCGAGATAGAGTCGATGTCCAAGTCCAAGCTCCGCCCCGACCACCCCTCATCCCGACCAAAATATGCCTAACCAATGCAAACACAAGGCAACCACACCCAAAACCATTAGTCTAGTTGAAAATGCTACTCGTCAGCCCCACACGACACACATGCAACCAAAAGGCGAAGGCAAAATCCTGACCCACCCCTAAAAAACAACAACAAAAATTGTAAAAAAAACGCCTCCTCCAGGTTTGTCCTGGCGCAAGCGGTGGCCGCGTGCTACGCCGTCGCCGTCGGGGTCGTCGTCCTCAGACGCGTCAACTTATCCGGGGAGAGGGGCAGCATGCAGGGATTCCCGGTCTGGAGGCTCGCGATGATGGCCGTGCTGGACATGCTGCACCTGGTGCCGATGATCGTCGCGGCCGCGGACGTGGCCCCGACGCTGACGGTGCTATTGCTGCAGTGCTCGGCGCCCTTCTGCCTCGCTGTCTCGGGTGGATTTTGCTCGAGGTACATATGCTAGCTGTTGTACGGCAGTGCTGTGGTGTCCCGATGTCCCAGGTATCGCGGTGCAGTGTGACAAAGACAAGAATAGCTGCGTTGTATTGCGACCGGCGCTATTGGAGGAGGAGGGCTCCTGAAAAGTAGCAGGCTAGAGTAGTAGGCTGTTGTGCGAAGGATTTTTTGTTCGGATGTATCGGGAACCGCGCTGTTCGCGACCGCGATATATCGGGACCACTACCACGGCGTGTATCCCGTGTAGATTGGTGGTTGTTTTTGATCGGAGTATATAAAAACTAAGGCAAGCAACGCAAGGGGAAAGGTGGGGAAATAATAATAAAAAGAAAAAATGAAGAAACCCTCCCGTGTGCCCGTCCTCTTGTGTCACCCCGGTTGATACATCAGGTATATACAATACGCCGAAAGGCCTGTACTGTGTAAACCGGCGCCAGAATAGATGGGACGAACACACACACGCATGCGCAAGGTTTTGAGTCTTTTTAGAGAATATACCTGTGTATAATCACAGAAATATCCATACCACCACCGTTCGAGATAACACCACAGCAGTAGTCGAACGGCCATGTGTTGAAGTCTTTGCAGTGAACGGCAGGAAACCAGCTGGACACTGGGCGTATATAAGTCTATTAAGCACTTAGCAAGCCAAACACTGAATTTGTAACGGTGATGCGAGCTATTGCTAAAGGGCAAGAGCATGTGTATAGGTACAACCGTTTGTTCGTTTTTTGTTGCTTCATGATTGGTCGGGGGCAGGTTGTCGTAGCGCGCTGAGAACGTCTTGACATGTTGCTTGAACTTGGGGATTCTCTGCTGTGTTCCCCGTCTTTGCTGGCAGGAAGGTAAGACATAACCAGATGCGTAGACTTGCGCCTCCGGCGGCCTGCGCAGCCGAGCACGACACCGCACGTGCTTTCTTTGGATGCACTCAAGTCACTTTGTTCGCTTCTCGTCGTGTTTTGTGGCTCTTGACAATGGTTGGAGCTTGGGGATACGAAGCAACGTTGTCGAAGTCGACGCTGGTGAACTGTGAAACCCTGAAGACATTTGGTATCCAGCATTTGCGGTACCCGAACATGTTTTTGCCTTTCAGTGTCCCGAATGTTGACAATATTTGTCTTGTCACCGCCAGTTCCTCCCCCTGGTTGCTGAGGGAATTGGTGCAGGCAATTGGTCTCTTGTGATGGAATTGTCAGCTTCGGTGCATGTATCGCCGGCTTTGCCCCTTTCCAAGCCCTTTCCCATTTCTCTGCAGGGATGCTACTTTGGTAGTGCAGGCCACCGCTTGGCCGCCTCCGATCGACCAACCTAATAGTAAATGAGGTCTGCACATCCGATGGTTGATGGTTGCGGTATGAACTGACGCTGTTTTCCCGTCCCCCTTCTCTTGTTACTCCCCCTCTTCCCTCGTTTCTCTTTCTCTTTGTCCCTCCCGTCACTGCTCGCTGAGAAGGCGATACCCCCGAAAGTCGGTGCTGGGGGCGGCGGTAATATTCTTGGGCGCGTGCGTGGCGATATATCTACCGATCTCTCGGCTGATCAACGCGAGGGCCACGTTGCACGACGATGCCAGGAGCCACGAGTACGACCCGGTGCACCTGCGGGGGGATAGCGGCGACTACGCCATCGTAGAAGGTAGGGGGGGGGGTAGGGGGGGGGGCAGCCTTCTTGATCGTGGGTTTGTGTTCCGGCTACGGGACTCCTCCTTCCCGTGCCCTGGATACGATGCGAGCGTACGTCGGGTTGTCTCATCGCTTGCCAATTCCTTGCTTCACGGAGGGATGTTTTTTTTTTTTTTTTGGCTGCGCGGTTTTCCCGTTGAGTCTTGGCGTTGTGTGTGTGCTCTACAGCGGTTTTCGCGCCCTTCTCGGAGCAGTCTGACCGCATCCTTTCTCGGTGCACACGTGCGGGCTAGTGCCGCCAATGCTTGGGTGCCTGAGTGGGCGGCGGTGGCGGTGGCAAGAAGTGAACCATCGTTTGGTGGATGGCGGGAGGGATTGGAGATGGACCGGAGACTGCGGGAACAGCGAGTTCGGTTGTTCTGTTGCGTGTTTAGCGTCGCAGTCCTTGCCTTCGATGTCCACGCGAAGGCAGAGGTCTGACTAGGTCTCGGGGCGACGAGGGGAATTTGGTTTGATACGGTACTAGGGAAGAGGGGGGATTGAGAACATGGTTTTCTAGAAAGCCCGGGCGAGTACGTGGACATGAAGGCTTTCGTCGATGGTCTTTTAGCGGAGACCGGATCGAAGCGCGCACTCCGTCCTGACCACCGCCGCCATGGTGCCTGGACTTTGTTCGGCCCGCTCTGAGACAAAGTTGCACGGGTCAACGACACGGAGGACAAACTAAATAGGCTAATCCGCGCTCTGTCTTTGTCTTGTTTCTTATTTTGCAAGCAGGGTACAACACCATCCTGTACGTGCTGGCGTGCCTGCCGGCGGCCGTCTCCACGGTGTACAAGCAGTACGCCCTGGAGCAGCACGGACGGCCGGTGGACGCGCACCAGCTGAGCCTCGGTGTGACCGCGTTCGAGGTGGTGTTCATCGCGCTAGCGGCGCCGGCGGCGTACCAGCTCCAGGTATGTAAATTGCGGAGCCCCCGTATGAGGTACATGCGTGCGACTGTTTGTTTGTTCGGGTTGGACGCCGCGCCCACACCTCAGGGTCGTTTTTGGTTGCGTCCACTTTTAAGGTTGTTTGGTCATGCTGTTGGCAGACTGGTCGACGTCAAACTGCCTTTTCTTCGGTACGGCTCCGTCTTGCGGACCCAAGAATTTGCCGTACGTTATCCTTCCACCGCCGCCCCCACCCGCCCACCCACCCGCCCCGCCACACTGCTGTCCACTCTGACGACAACCGCGTTTGTTTTTTTCCAGTTCTTGGGTAGACACGGAGACGGGAACACGCACGTTGGACAGGCGTTGAGAGACGGCTGGCGTTGTCTCGTGCTCATGAGGGATGTCGTCGACATCGACGGGTAAGGTTCGTGTTCTGTCGGCCTTGTCAGTTAAGCGTTTGCTTCTTCTGACAACCTTTTGTGCTCCTCCGCCTAGTACCCATGTCTATGCCACCCTCCGGTCGTCACAAAGACAAAGCGGCGTGGGCGGGAATGCGAAGGGTCTGCGCGACGTTGCGCTTCAGCAACCAACACACCGTACGTCCTGTTTAGCGCGTTAGAAGCACGGCTGCCTCCCCGTGTGCACCGGTGGGAACGTGGCGTGCGCGTCCTCGACACGCTCGGTGCTGTTGTGCAGGGGGCCCCGGCTTGTATGTGTTCTGTCCACGCTATTCCCGAGCAGTCTTGGTCACCGTCCCCGCTTTTCTAGGCGTTTCGCGCCCCGAACCCGGCACCTTTCCCCCGAAGTCTCTTGCGAAACTCGGCCGATCGTTCTTGCGGTGTGTTCTGTTGCGCCAGCTTTTACCCTCGTGTGCCGCTGACCTTGTCAGTGCCCGTTTTTTTTTTTTTTTATCTTGTTTTGTGTCTTGTCTTTTCTTTGTTCGTCGGATGTATTTGGCAATGCTTGCAGCTATCCCGTCGACGCGGAGTGCTGGGCAGGGCTGCCGCTGGTGTTTTCCTACGTCGTGGCTACTCTTCTGGTCAACACTCTGGTCCAGAAGGTCGTCGACCAGGCCGAGTGAGTTTTTTTTTTTTTTCCTATTAACGCGACTGGGTGGTGGTTCCTGTTGGAATTCGAACGCACCCATAGGCCGCCCATTTCTGACCCAGAGGGAAGAGAGAGAAAGAGAGAGAGAGAGAGAGAGAGAGAGAGAGAGAGAGAGAGAGAGAGAGAGAGAGAGAGAGAGAGAGAGAGGGAGGGAGGGAGAGAGAGAGAGATTGTGTGTGTGTTTCTTGAAGCGGAATCGACCGCGCGCTAGCCCGGCGGAGCAATAAAAAATGTATGCCAGTCTCGTAGGAATTAGCCTACAATACTTAATAACCTCGCGTGGAGGAGTGTGTGCCGTGTTCCTTGCTGAGATTGTCAGCGCTACTGCTGTACATTTCAAGTTATCGACGGGTCGAAACGAGTATCCTTCTACCTCGACTGTTGCCCTCTTGAGGGTGGGGCCCAGTTCCCGGAGTTTTAACCTCGGCGGAACACTGCTGCGCGGCTTTTAGCGCTGCTTCCGCCGTCGATGACAGCACCGCTTCTATGTTGCCGTTCGGGTGTGATAATCTTGTGTACTTTGTTGTATTTTTTCGTGCGTATTTCTTGTGCGATGCGCGTCGTTTTTCGCATGTCTCTCCCGGGTGAAGCCATGCCCTATTGCTGCTGCTGCTTTTGCTGCTGCTGCTCTTGCTGCTGCTGCTGCTGTTGCTGTTGCTGTTGCTGCTGTGGCTATTGCTTGCCACCGTTGATGATGTTGCTGTTGCTATTGTCGTTGCTGGGGTTTGTGCAGGGGTTGATTGTCTCCCGCTCGTGGTGCATCTAGTTGAGTCACGTTTGCAGTCCGCTTCTCCTCGGCCGACCATCTGCTGCTGCCGCCTCGACCTCTCTTTCTGCCGCGCAGGTCGGCGTCGGTGTACCACCGTGCCATGGCGTTTTCTGTGCCAACGGCCTTCGTAGCCCTGTGCTTCTACAACGAAGCCGTGAGTTTTCTACTAGTAGTTGTTTTTGCGCTTGTCGGAAGTGATTTTGCGGAAGCAAGGAGCAGTCGACGTTGTGGTGTAGCGCTGTGTGTGTGGCTGATGGGTTGGTGTGTCCGTCCGTCGCTCTGCCATTGTTGTTGTTGTTGTAACGGCCGTATTGTGTTCGATGGTTGTGTTGATTCATGACGTGGCATCTTCGTGCTGATGGTTGGATGCCTGTGTCGTTTGGTCGTTTTACCTCCTTGCAGTCCTTCCGAAAACACCGAAGATATCTTGTTAAAATCGAAACGATATTTCAATAGTTGGAAGTCGTTGTTGTTTTGATAGTGGGGTGTTGTTGCATTCTGTTCCCTTTTTTTTGCGTTGATGTCGAAATGAAATGTTTCTCGTGCTTGGATGGTGGATGCTAGCCTCTTTGCTTCCACCTCCTCCTCCTTCTATCTCCTCCGTTTTGTTTCAATCGGTCTCTACCCAAGACTTTCGCTTCCTGTTGCTCAAGCACCCCCTGTCTGCTTCCCTCACTTGACCATGCTTCTCCACGTGCGCTCTGCTTTTCCGCCTGTCTTCTCGCCCCGCAGGAGTGGCTGCACGATAGCTTCAACGTGTTCACCGTGTCGGGCCTCATTGTGATCATGATCGGCCTCCGGCTGTACCACTCCGTGCCCGAGCCGGAGGACCCCCGGGATAGCTTCGATCCACCGTCACCCCCTGACGGCAAGCGCTACGGCGGCTGAACGGAGTCTTCTGTAGGTATGCAGGCGGCTACCCTGGTCGTTTTTTTTCGTTCGTTTTTTTTTTAATTGGATTGCTTCAATCAGCGCCCACAGCTAACAGCAGCTTAGAAGCTCCAGTCCGTGGTCAGCTTGGAAGCTCCAATCCGTGGTCACACAGAAGCTCCAATCCGTGGTCACACAGAAGGGTGCCTTTCTCTCCACCCCCTCCTCCTGCGATACTTGCCTTCGAATTTTATCGCGAGAAGGTTGGATTTACTTACCGGCTTGATCCTACGTCTAGACGTTTGTTGTTCTTTGCGTAATGTGGCTTGATCTGATCGATCTCCTTCGTTATTTTCCCTGGAAAAGGCTACATATAATTTCGAGCAAGAATCACTTTGAGTTTTGCATACTCCATGTGTGGCCTTTTCCTCCTGTGTTACCCCGCCTGGTGCGTCCAGAAAAGTGTTTCGAAAGGTGAAAAAAAGGCCGATGTCAAGAGTATCCATGGGATGTCATATTCGAAACAGATGGGTCGATTCCTTTGTGCCCCCGACTGAGCAACGGCCTGTGTTTTACGCCCCTGTGTCCACTGCCCCCCTCCAAGGACACAGCTGTGTGTGTCGACTCAGGTGGAAGGGGAAGAAAGCCGTGGTTCATGGCATAGCTGCTCGGGTCCGGGATGGATAGGGGTCGTTGGTTGAAGGTGACAACAAGGTGCCTTCGTGTGCCATTCGTGTTTTTCTATTTTTTACCATGGTTGATTTGCCAGTTGCGGCGCAAGAACGACAGGCTATAAGGCAATCTCTTTTTTGTGTGGTGTGTGTAGAGGGACGAAGGCGTTTTGCGTGTCTACGCCCACCTCGAGGAGTCGGGAAGTTTCAGAACTCTTTGCCGCGCGGAGCCGAACGGGATCTAAAGGCATTTTTTATGCCTCGAAAGGCGTATTTTGCCCGAAGTATTCGCGGCGTTGTGGGAGGGCTCTGGGTGATTCCCGTGACATGGCGGTCAGTTTAGTCCGGAAACCACGCACCCCGAAAGGCCCTTAGGGGTGGTGCACGTTTTGTGTCTGGACTTGGTTCGCTGGAGTGCAGCATCTTGCCGGTGTGTGTTGTGTAAGCAGCTCGCGCTTCTGTGCCTGATTGATGACATCGATTTTTTTTTCTTTTTTTCGACGCCCTTGTCTTTTTTCTTTTTCTTTGTTTGGTGTTCCTGTTTTTTTTATTATTATTATTGTAGACCGACCGGCCTGTGCATATGGGTCGGAAATTGTTCATTTTCACACCATGGTTTCTTTTCGCTGCCCCCATGTTTTTTAAAGGGGGCCCAAGTGGGATTTCCCTGCTTCAAGGCTTGATTTGTTTGACTTTCCGGGGGGGGGGGGGGGTAGCCGGGGTGGAAGCAGCAGTAGACGGTGTGCGTGATTAACAAATATAATCAAACTAGTTTTTATACTGAGAGGTACAAAGCTTATGGCGAGTTTTTCGGTGGATGCCGGGGCTAGAATGGGGATTGGTTGTAGTGTTTTCGTGGTGTTCTTGTATTTTTCTCAGCCATTTCGTGTGTCATGTACAGTAGTTGGCTCTTTTTATTATTCTCTCGACTTTCTGGATGAACCACGCACCTCCCTTTTTTTTTGTCGTTCCTTGCTTCATCGTTTTTCTTGAAGAAAGTGAGCGTTTTTTTGTCCATAGCGCCAGGCTGTTTTTGCGCCATGCCGTTTTGTGTAGTGCTGTGTGGTACTGGTTGCGTGGAGGTGGCGATTTTTTTTTTTTTTTTGCGCCAACAAGCGGTGCCAAACAATTGCCAGCCGGACATGTTCTGTAGTGTTGCAGTTTTTTCAGGGCGGGGGAGGGAAGGGATGATTTAGCGTTTGAAAGCTTTCTTTGCATGTGGTATTGCAAATGACCCATATCACACTACCCACCATGTCTTTTGTATGTGTGGGTTTCTCTGACGCTGGTCCCGTGTTGTACATATTCGGTACGGTACGGTACGGTACGGTACGGTACGGTAGTCTTAACGGAAAACACGGATGTATCTCTTCGTGTACCTGCAGGGCTTGGTTGCTCGATAATGCACGAGGTGTGTTTTTTTCCTTTGTTCTTCCGGTGAAAAATGGCGCTTTGGGTTGCGTTTGAGTCGAAACATAAAAAAAAAAAATCGGTCTCGTAAGAGGCTTGAGAAGGGTTTCGTTTTATCCGAATCGCAACAAGCCGCAGTTGGCGCAAAAACAGTTTTATCATCACAGCAGCAGCAAAAATAGTTTAATGATTAGAATGAAGGAGAGGGCTTCGTTGCTCAGCGCTCGCTCCTCAGAGAAAGGCTTAAGGCTTCGCTGTAGTTGAAGTGCATAATGCCTGGTTTCTTGGAGCGGCGTGTCGTGTGCGGATGAACCATTGAAGGAGTGGATGCCGCAAATGTTGTGCATCCAACAGAGATGCGCGTACGGGGTTCCGATAACAAGTACGTCAGGGAGAGCATACCCAGCCCACAACGTCGTGACACGCTTTGTTTAGGTGACGACGGGATGCTTTTGACGGCTCGTCCCCATCTGCAGACAAAGTGGCTTGAAGTTGCAATTGCTCTGTATTGTTTCCCGCGGGGTTTTTACGTAGCGCGTGAGAGGAGACATGGCATCTTGCGTGCGGGAGGTACCCGTCGGGGGTGCGGGTGCAACAAAAAAAGACATCCCTCAACATTGGAGAGCTTGTTGACTGTGTGGCGATGGCGATAACCTTGCCACCTGAGGTGTTGGCTGGTTCCTTTGCTGGTGTGATGTCGCGAGGAATGCAAAGAGGGACCCAGCGAACTCCGTTCGAGCTGGGGTGCCGTGGAGGTAGACGGGGCGGTGTCCCGTTGGTCGACATCGGTGCCGCCGAATTCCGATTGGCCGACGACAACCCTTGGCCGGTCGGTTTTTGTCGGACCGACGTCTGTTTCGTTAAAAAAAAAAACACTCCAGCCTCCGTCGTGGCCGGTTGCGGCGTGCGTTGTTGTTACTTTCGAAACGGCAAACAAATTTTTCTTTATTGTTCATAAAAATGGGGGCAGTTCTGGGGCAGTCCTGCCTCCTCAAATGATTCAGCGTTGATACAACAGTACTCCCAAGACTCCTTTTGACCCCTCCATAAACTTAATCCACTCGCGACACTCGACTATGGACAACATGCAGGGGGCTTTTTTCACTGCTCCTCTATGGAAACGTCTACACACTCCCCCCCACCGATCCGATCGTTCGAGCGAGCGAGTCTCTCCTCCTCCTCTCGCGCCTTCGACTTGCAACTCTGAACCTGACTAGACCACGGGGCCTGTTGTATACAATGTACCTAACCCTCGGGGCCATTTTGTTTCAGCGTACCTTTTTAGGGTAACTTAGCATGTGACCACGGGAATCGACCGCGTCAAGTGTTGGATCAGTACGGACATATGAAGGTACTGGGTAGAGAGAGATCGCAACGATTTTTAATGTGAAGACAACAACAACAACAACAACAACAACAACAACAACTCTTATCCGCATGAGTAGTGAACGGTGGGCTACGGGCACGAGCATGAATTATTTCTCGCTACGAGGAACGAGATGCTGCTTCGCCAGAAGGCACCTATCTTCCAAAAAGAGCACCACGCGCAGCGGTGCCTGTTTCGTTGACGGCTGACGCCACCTCCAACGCGCTTCACTCCTCGTGACATCAGCCTCATGCACCCCGACTTTTCTCTCTTGGCACACGCACACAGTAATAAGACAAACACACGCACACACACCTGCAGAAACTTTCACCTAAAAAGAAAACTTGCCACCACGAACAAGTTCAACACTATTCTACTTTTTTAGACACACTTGAAAGTGACTTCCTCCGCCTGCCCGCGGGAATTGGGCATCCCATGAATTCCAACACCACAAGAGATGAACCGACGCACGACGAAGATGACAAAACAAACAGCAAGCACTCCAAGGTTCGTTCGATCGACAAGCAACAAAGATGACAAAAAAAAAAAAAAACAGCAAGTACTCCAAGGCACTATGGGGTGAATCGTCAAACAAACGCAGACAACCCCTCAAAAGAACTAAAAACAGCGTGCATTTCCCAAGAAAGACGAAGTGACAAGCAAATAAAGACGACGAGGAGGAGGCGTTCCAAGGTTCAAGGGTGGATGATCCACAAACAAAGACGGGGACGGCAGCAAGAAAGGTTACAAGTCACACGCACACAGGAACATGGGAGGGGACGACGCCCGGCCCATCAGTCGCGCCAGCAGCTGTACAGCAGAAACAGAGCACGGACAGCGGT
>FN649747.1:316205-370721 GCA_000310025.1 Ectocarpus siliculosus
ACCCCCCGGAGGGGGGCGATAGAAGAGGACTGGGGTTGAGCGGGCCGGAAGGAACAGCAGAAGAACCAGGCCACGCCTAGATTCTGGCCTCCCGCCATCGAAGACCGAAGACAGTATGCGCAACTCTGTCGTCCGTTCTTCCACCTGCAGTGAACTGATGGTCGCCCTCTGGTGGACTGGTGGTGGCCAAAAACCCGCCTGCTTTCATGCACTTCCCCAACCAAACTTTCGCCGTGTTCGAAACGTGAAGCACGCGTTGTGTGTATCTACGTGGCAGCCTGACACACATGGCACGTAAATGAGCCGTTTAGCGGTGTCCTGAGCTCTTCCCGCTGAATTCAGACACAAGACCTAACTCACCTGGTGTCGTATGCCGTCATCAGCTCCCCCCGCGGGAAGATCCCGATCGGCGGCGGCGGCGGCCGCGCATCCGGCTTCCCCTGCCCGGGGGGCAACGTCAACCCTTGCTTTCGCTGATGCTGCTGCTGCTGATGTTGCATCAGCATGGCCGGGTGAAGCACCTGGGGCTGCGGCCCCCGCGCCGGGAACTGAGGCGGTGGCGGTGGGTTGTGCATAACGCCTCCACCGCCGCCCCCGCTGCCCTCCCGCTGCGGTGGCGGCGGCTGCTGCTGTCTAGCAGAAGGAGGCCCCATCATCATCGGCGACATCACACCGGCACCACCGCCGCCAACGCCGGGCAGAACCATCGGGCTGCCTTGGCCTTGGCCTTGCTGCTGCTGCTGCTGCGGCGGCGGCACCATTGGCGGGAAGCCCGAAACGGGACCGGCTGCCCCGAACGGTGGAGCGGCGGCGGGGGGAAGCGGCGGCACCGGCCCCCGCCTCCCGCCGTGCTGCTGTGCGTGCGCGTGCGCCATCGCCTGTTGCTGGAGAAGGTGCGCCTGCACATGCGGGGGCAGGGCGTGGAATGGCGGCATCCCAGGGACGGGGCGGGGAGGGAACCCTCCTATCCCCTGCTGCTGCTGACGGGGCGGCGGCAACATATGAGGGGGGAACGGCTGCTGAGGCCCAACGAGAGGACTGAACGGAGGCGGCATGCCGGGGCCTCCCGGTTGCTGCTGCTGAAGCTGCTGCTGCTGCTGAAGCTGCTGCTGCTGCTGAAGCTGCTGCTGCTGCTGCTGAGTCAGCTGCGGTGGTGGCGGTGGTGGCGGCGGTGGCGGCGGCGGTGTGGGCGCCCCTACCTCAGGTGTCTGCAAATGCTGTTGTTGCTGCTGCTGCTGCGCTTGTCCCGGGTGGTGTTGTATTTGCTGCGGCCATGCCGCCCCCGGCGCAACCCCGCCCCCCCCCCGCTGACCCACCTCTGCCCTTGTTTCCTCTCTCACGGCGTGGCTCTCATTAGCGGCGCATGGCACCACCGCAAGTGGGCTCCCCCCTCGAGCTGCAGCAGGGACACCGGCGGCGGAGCCGTTCGCGTTGCTGCTGCTGCCGCCGCCGTTCTCAAGCGAAGCACAGGAGGCCATTCTCTCCGAGCGGGGTGGAGAACTGGCCGCCGGGGTAATGCTGATAACGGCGAACTCCGCCTCGAGCTCCTCTAAGGTCTTCGCCCCCGGCGGGAGCATGCTCATCCCCGTCCGCATCGGCGACGCCGGGGTCGCGGCGGCCGCTGGTGCGGCGGGCGGAGGAGGCAGCGGGGTCGCCGGGGGGGACTGCTGCTGCTGTCCCTGCTGTGGCACCGGCTGCTGCACCTCCTCCTGCTGCCGCGGGGTGTTGGGAGACCCTGCCGCCGCCGAGAGCGACGCCACCTCTGATGGAAACCCGGGCTCGACGTCGTCCAGCGAGAGTTGCCTCATGGTGGCAAAGGCCGCCTTTGTGCGTGCGCGGAAGGGCAACAAAGCCGAGCGCAAGAGAACAAGACAAACCTGGGGCGTAAAAAAAGGCTTCTATCCATCATACCAGTGGGCGCGCAGGATCCCTAGATCTGTCGTCAGAGCCCGGAACACGCTCGGCATCTGAATTCGGTAAGGATACACAAACAACGCTCATCGTCGCTCCACCAGGGGCTGGCCGTTACGAAAAAGGCGGATTTCTGCCTCATCTGGGATTTCCTCTGTCAAGACGAAGAAGCGCAGTGGATAAATAAACAAAGGAGCCGCCGCGCTTCCCGCTTGGAAAGGACTGGGACGCACCGGGCGCTTGACATCATCACATCATCATTGGTTCCAGAGGCACTCAAATCTAGCTGACTGAAATATCGTGGGTCGGTGAAACTTGACTGGAAAGAGCGTGACCGGGCCAAGAAGAAATCTGAGCTTGTCCTGATAATACAGAGGCGACAAGCGAACCCTCGACCTGACTGATACACACCTATCGCAGCAGGCACACACCTGTTCTCCGTCGTCGTTTGCCGTGTCCAAAGTCTCGGGTTGGTCGTCTTCTTCGATGTGGTGATAGCTGCGGTTTTTCGACGCCGCGGAGAAGAGCAACAACAAAAAAAGAAGACACGGTTTGTGTAACCCCGGGCTAGTACGGTGTAGACCGGCGCGCATAATAAATGGAGACGAAATCAAGCACACACACACACACTGCACACTGAGACGTGTTTTCATTGGCCAACTAGTTAGCGCGGCCGGTGCCAAAAAAAAAAATACACATCATGGCCCTGGAGGCGTTCTTCGTTATAAGTCGAACTGAGACTGACGTCTATTCATTGGTCAGCCGGTTAGCGCGGTCGATTCCAACAACAAAGACACACATCCTGGCCTTAGAAGCGTTCGTGTTTACAGCAGTAGCCGCACTGAAGACTGACGTCTATTCATTGGTCAGCCGGTTAGCGCCGTCGATGCGAACAGTACAGACGCACATGAACACGCGTCCCCTCACCCACAAGGACACACGCGAAGGCCGAAGAATAACCTTCTTCAAAGACTTACTCTTGCAGGAAGCTCTTGTTCATGTCCTCGAACTGCTTCTGCATGAGCGCCCACTCCGACTGATCCGCGCCGCCGACAGACGCCGCCGCTGCCGCCGTCTCCGTCCCTTCCCCCCCTCCCCCCGCTCCGGCTGCCGGCAGCCCCAAGCTCGCCAACAAAGCATTCCCGGCATCACCGTTTCCCTGCCCGGGGCCGCCTTTTCCCCCAAGGTCGAAGTCCGCCAGCGGGTCGAAGAGATTGCTCGGCGAGTCCAACCCCCCTCTATTACCACCGCCGCCGCTGCCGCCGCCGCCGCCGGTTTGGAAGAAGTCGGGCAGGCCGTCGGTGTTGGTGATGTCTCCGGCGCTGTCGAAGAGGCCGCCCGCGGCGCTGTCGGCCCCCGCGTCCGCTAAGTCTTGCATGAGACTAATTAGTGTTGGTCGTCGCGTGAGAGCAGCGGTGGGTTGGCAGGGGATTGCGAGTGAATCTTTGCTTCAGACTACTGCGGTACAGCAGTGTCGGTAATCACACGAGAGCGTCGCGGGAGAGCAGGGGTGAACAACCACGTCTGGGATTTGGCCGCGACAAAAAAACACTACGCGTGGTGTTGCGCCTAGCACACCATCCTTGAGACGGACTCCTCAACTTGCAGTAACCTACCTCACCGCTGTGCTGTCGTTTTCGAATCTACATACAACAGTATCTACGATACCCTCCACAAAATACCACAGCAGACAGTCGCAACACGTTTCATGTGCAAATTGTCAAGTGGTACAGCGTACCCGCCTTCCAGGTATGACAGACGGCATGCTGTTTTAGCGTTTGAACGCTGTACACAAGACACACCTTGAAAACTCCTGGTCTCCAGAGGTGCCCTTGTCGTTGAAGAAATCCGGAAGATTGTCGTTCAGCCCCCCAGCAGCCATCATCATCGAAGCGTTGCTGTTGTCGCCCCTCTCCTGCTCGCCGCCGTCCCGTCTTCCCCCGAAGGTCTCGTCATCCGCATCTGGTTTGACGGCGTTGGGGAGCAAAAACAGACCATTATCGTCACCGCTCTGTCGGCATTGCTATTGCTGGACCTGTTAGAGCAACAGGGCAAAGGTGTGCGTTCTCTGTCGCTCTTTTTTGGGCAAAAAAGCAAGTGCAACCATGTGGCAAGCGTTGGTTGGTTGAGGCCCTTTCGTTGAGGAACTGTTCCTTAGCAACGGGTGCGCTGTGTGTCGTGGACCACACCGACGGGCCGCGAACCTGACCGTCCTTCCAACGCCACCACCGCCGGCAAAGAAGTGCAGTGTCGGGCTGCCGATGACCATTGCCTAATGACATGAACACAATAGTCCAGAGCGAGGCTGATAGCAAGAGAGAGAGAGAGAGAGAGAGAGAGAGCTCGGACAGGCAGAGAGGACCAACGACAGCAGATTCATCGGGACCGGACCGGAGGGGGCACGACGATGGACCAAAAACGAAAGAGCAGCACATTTTCCGACACCATCGAGGATGCGCCAATCTCTCACCCTTTCCCTCCATTCCAGTAGCGCCAGCTCCCTGTAGCACGGGCTATGCACTCTCTCCACGAGAGTCCTCGCCCGTTCGCTCGCTTTCTCCTACTGCCTGTTAAATGACAGCGGGCTGCCGCCACTTGCTGTGGTGCGCTGGCACTGTCCACTCTGTCCAAGTTTGCCGCCCCGCTAACCCCTAACCCGGGCCCCTTTGGCAATGAATTTACGTCTCCCCCTTCATTCCGCCGCTTCCGGCACTCCCCCGCACAACCACACACCACACACGACACACCCTCCCTTCTGCCTCGAGCTTTGATCCCTCTCTGCCTGTCTCTATCTCATCGGCCGTGCACTTTGCGTCAGCCGGGCCTGCGTCTCTCGCATGGGCCCCGATTGCGTTGCTTCGTTAGAGCTCGACGATGTCTTTCGGAGGACATGCGACACCGCCGTGCACCACCACAAGAAATGAGTCGCGGCGGTGAATGGTGTGGCCGACGCCGGCGCGTGTGTGGACCGGAGCGTTGCAAGTCGACTACTGGGGCGGGGTATGCCGTTCTTCCAAGCATCTTCGGCTGCACTCGACGGCGGTAGCAACGGGACGAACCAAACGACGGGATGCATCAGTCCTGCACGTCGGATGAGAGAAGAAAGAGGCCTCACCAGAGCCACGAGTGTTTGACGAGGCACCCACCGCTTCCTTCGCGTACAGCAGAGGGCGCATCGAGTACGACATCTCTTTCGTCCCGTCCATTCATACTCTTTCGTCCCGTCCATTCATAGGGGTGAGACTTGACGCAAAAGCGCTCGTGGACACTGCTGGGGTCTGAATGCAGCTCTCGAAAGAGCCCTAACTTTTGGTCTCCGCGTTGGTTGTTGTCGAGATGCCGATGTATTGGATGTTCAAGTCTGCTTTGGCTCACATGCCATGCCCCACTCACGCGCAAGCTGTTGCTTTCTACAAACAGCGATTTGGGTGTGGAAGTTCCTGCAGCTGTGCCCTCGCAACGCTTGTTGTCGATGATAGGTACAGTAGCCCCCAGTGCCTTTAAACCCGGCCCTCCCAAGCATCAGCTCGAGGTGGGGTTTCGGTTGCAGATGAGCTGGCTGCTGTCCTCGAACTTTTTGATAGCGAAAGAACGTCAACTGAGAAAGAACGGTCCGGGATGAATTCTTGCAAGTTTCACGACGGTCATATGACTGCAGGGGTGCAAAATGCCCCCCCGCTTGATTATTTTGCTCAAGAACTGAGACCTGTTCTGTCTGTTGTCACGTTCTACAACACCTGCTCGTGCGTGTGTGCGGCGAATATCGCGAGTGTTCTTTCTTGTTTTTTTTGTGTACTTCGTTGGCGATTGTGCTGGTTTCGTGTCCGGGATGCATGTGTAGTGGAGGGGAGGCATGGGTGGTTTCTGTTCTGCTACAAGACTAGATCCTTCGTAGTTCGGGCAAGACAACACCAACCACGACTGCGTCAGACTTGTACGACCGGTCTTTTCTACAGCAGCTGTTTTTTTTTTGGTGAATTCCAGATGCACATTTCTGATACCCTGTTGTTACCTTCTCCGTAGGATGGATGCCCTGACTCTGCCTCGAGAGGCCTAAAACTGTAGGACCTCTCTCGTATGACTTTTGCCCCGCGAGTTTTCACTCCACGGCCGTGACTTGGCTCTGACCAACTGTTGGTTTGCTGCTTTGTTCTTTGCCGATGGGGTCAAACCGCTCGCAGGATGCTGCAAGATTATTCACCACCTCTGCCCTGCCTTCGCCTGCGTGGCTCGCTTCGGGGATGTCGCCCCGAAGTCCGACTCCTAGACTTGGCACCAGCCACCATCTCGTGTGCCAAGGACTGCTGGGTTATGAGAGGAGGTGGTGTGGTGACAGCGCCCCCCCCCCTTCATCTTCTGGGTGTCGCACGAGATTGTCGCTGGACGCCACCTGCCTGTTTCCACGCTCCTTGGCCTGGGCGCGTCCACGACGGTGAGCTACCGTTGAACCGTGTAGTTGCTTGGTTTCAAACCCTTTCTTGTGAAATACAAAGGTCTCAAGCGTGCGTTTACGGTCTTAACTGGCTGCCTCTTGTTTCCCAAGTCTAAGTCCAAGTGAGGATAAACATTTCTGTCAATCCACCGAGTACACTCGATGAAGACAACATATTTTATCACTATAACTGTCCGATGGACTTATTGCTGTATGTTGATTCTCTCCGAATGGAAACACTTGAAGCAGACGAATGTGTAGGTAAGACAGGTCAGCTTTTGGTCGAACAAAGATGAACATGTTCTCTCCTTCTTGACTACACTCAGCACCGTTCTCGGAAGTTGCATTCGAGTCACTTTTTTCGAGCGATGTACCAGTTTTGTTATCGGGCCATCGATCCAAGTGATGATGAAAACCTATCTGTCAATCCACCGAGTTACGTCGATGAAGATACGCAGTTCAATCACTATATTATGTCTGATGGACGAAGCCCCCGTGAGTGTTCTCCCTACAGTCGTAGTCCACACGAGGACAAACAGTTTCTTTATTGCATGATAATCGGTTTAAGTTGCGTCCAAGACATGAATGTTGAGGCCACCTTCACGGGATTTGGGCGTGCTCACCATCACCGTGCTCAAGAGACGCCTCCCGCATGCTTGTCTCTGCTGTGGCTACCCTTGTCGGACAGCTCCCCCTGTAAATGACGTGTTAGGTCGTCAAACCACCACAATCATGTTCCACCTCCACGCTCCTGTCTTGGTTTTTTTCTGTCTTGCTTCCTCAATGGGACGCTCTGCACGGTAGCGAAGCAAGGGGTGATGCAATTTCTACTTGCCTCGAGTGTTGGCGTTGAGCCCTTTTTCTCACCTTCACCCTCGCGACGTTGGTTGTCCCATGTTCCGGCTCATATACAGGTGGCGGGGAGAGCGTATCAGTGGTGCGAACGAAAATCACTTGGAACCGCTCCTACGACTCTCCAATAGCGCTTGGATGCCCGCCTGGGGTGCTTGTACTGTACCTCTCGGGAGAGAGGTGTCGCTGAGCCCGAGTTGCGGAAGCACAACTACCCCCTCTTGCCCCAGTTCCTTGAAGCTCTTGCCGAAGTTTGTTTTGGATGTGCACATTCAGGAATTGATGTACCGGGGCCTCTTGAGGGACGGAATTTCGTTTCCCTAAGCCTGAAGATAGCGACCGATTGTCCCCCGACTAGGGTATGTGCTGTAGGACAGGGCACAGTTTTCCCTGCCATCAGAACATCTCAAATTTTTGGCCGTGCCTTCAGGGTTCGGGTAGGCGTGGTACATTGAATGGGACGCAAAGGGATTTGGCAACCAGGCGCTGGCGCCATATGTCTCGCGGTTTTTCGACCGGGCAGTTTTTTTTTCTCCGTGAGGACACTGCCGCAGTCGTATGGGTACACGGCGATTATGGGATCTATTGGTACGCTTGTAACGAAGGCATCTGGTGCGTTGGAAGCGAGCGTTTTCTTGTCGTGATTGAACCTCTGATTGTTGTAGCTTCCTTCGATGATTTCGAGTTTGTTGTCGACTAAGGAATGCTAAGGATGGGGTGTGTTCAACTTGTTGGCAGCGCGGATAATGCCCGTAACAAACGGCGCAAAAACGTTGCCATATTTGCCGGTTGGAACCCTAAGCAGTGTCAAGAGACAGCGTGGGCTGTTGGGACCACTTTTACCAGGGATAATTTTGAAGAGGGGATTGTTTGACGCAGTGATTGGGGAAGACGGCGACGGTGACTGGTTGCAGCATTAAGGCAGGGGGCAACTCGTAAGAACGTTGGAGTGATCTTTGTTGGATTCGGTTTTTGTTTTGTGTATCTCGAATGGGGGAGGGAGGGTACTTGTGCGTGTTTGTCGGTGAGCGTCAGAGATCTGTCGCAACCACAATGGTCCACGCACAGCGGTGTTGTACAGGACAGGGGGCTAGATGATGATGTCTAAAAGAATCGATGTCTCTAAATTTTGAGACACCTAGAATGTATGCATACGAAGTTTGAAATGTAAAAAAAATGATGCCTATTGTCACGACGCGGGCGAGTGGGGGAATGCTCTTCATGTATCGTAGTTGGATTGGGTACGCTTGGTGTCAATTTGATCTGGAATGCCGCCGGAGTCTCTGAGTGAATTAAAACCTGAACGACTTTCTGCGTTTTTTCAGCCAGCGAACGCCCCGGTGGTCAGGTTGGTGCCTTACTGGTCTTCCGACTCGTCCGAATCTCTGTGGTGCATAATGCAAATGTCGTTCCCACGACAAAGAGGAAGGGACCGAACTGCGTGCAGAAAATTCCCGGTTTACCAATTTTATTTACTCGAAGGAAGCGACGGAGAGGGAACTGATTCAACTATTGCAATGCAAAAGCTCCAGCGCTTGCCCTCTGCGTGTGCGGACTCGTCCGAATGTCTGTTGTGCATGAAGCAAACGTCGTTCTCACCACAGAAGGGGCGGAACTGCGTACAGAAAATTCCCGGGTTGCCAATATTATTTACTTCAAAGGAAGCGACGGAGAGGGAATTGATTCACCTATTGTATACAAAGCAAAAGCTCCAGCGCTTGCCCTCTGCGTGTGCGGCCCTGGCTGGTGCGTCCAACACACGGTCAGCGGTAGAAGACCGGTTGAGGGGTACAAACATGAGGGCGACGACCTTCTGCCTCGAGGGAATGGCAAGGCACGAACGCCTGACCAGGCACGCGACATGTACATACGTAACTGCTGCAAACAATCCACCCGTCCACCCTCCATGTCATCCCATACCAAAGCGGCAAACGGTTTCGTGGCAGCGAATTATTACCTCCGCAAGTTGGATCTTTAAATACGGTGTGCTATTGTTGATAACACCGACGATTGCACTTGGCAACAGGCAAAGCCAACCTTACAACCAATCCCTGTGTGCGGCTGGCGAGAAAACAAGTTCGCGCCAGATCATGGAACCGAACGACGTCGTTGGATCCAATCCCATCAAGTCGCGAGGTCAAACAATGATTGATTCCCGTTGGTACATTTTGGACCTCAGGGAGCGCAGAGCATCCACTTCATCATGACGATGATATGGTCTCCATCACCAAGTGTAACTGTCCGGTCGCAAAATCCGGAAACCATGTTGACATGCAAACGAAAAGAAGCGACCATGAAGCAGCAACAACGCCAAGAACCAAGAACAAAAAAAGAAACGAAATAGATACCGGGCCGGAATCACACGAGCACGCCATCACCTCGTCCTCCTCCTCGGTGTTGAAAGGAAGACATCGCCGAACCATAACTTCACGAAAGCTTCTTTGATGTACAGTACGGATCTCCGTTGCCCTTCCTAAAAGTAGTATCGTTCGAGAAACTGCACATACATGTCCACAGAGTAAATGCCCAAAGAAAATACAATCTTGGGGGGGAAGGGCACGGTCCCCACTGGGGATGAAAATAAAAACGAGAGAAAAACCAGGCTTTGGGTCGTTGGTGGGGACCACATCCTAGAAAATGTCCTCGACCTTGACGACCCAGTCAAGTTTCCCTCGTCGATAAATCTCGATCCCCTCCATCGTGACGCGCAGCTCGAATGAGGGGTCTTTCCTCCTCAAGAACCCGAACCAAGATGGCCGGGATTTGCGCTGCACAATTGTGCCGTCGATGGAAACCTCCTGCGCAGTTGAATATTGTTGAGGGGGGGGTAGTGTTTAGGGAGATGGTGTTCTGCAGATTTTTTGAGGGGGGAGATTTTTTGTGCCTGCCTACATGTAGGATTTCTGCAACCACTCCATTTTTTTTACTTCTACCTCCGATCAAGCGTTCCAGAATGCGAGGAGGACAATATCTATCTATAGTTGACCGGGGGGGGATACTTCAGGGTGCAGTTTGCAAAAAAAAAGACAACAGTTCCGCCCGTTTGAACCAAATCATAGACGTGGGGATCGATCCCAACCTACCACAAAACATCCTACCGGAATACCCTTGACACTCCACAGCTTAAATTCTCTTTCCTGCCCTCCAACGCACCAAGTTCCCTCTGTTGGTGAGCTTCAGCGTGGCCTCCATCAGGTGGGCCTCGGCGTGCTCGCGCTCTCGCCTCCGGCGGAAGCCGTTCTTGCCAAACGGCAGAACGCCCGTGATGGCGGCCATCTTTGACCTCTTGAGTTCGCCGCCCTCGCGGGCAGCCTTACCTCTCTCCAACCTCTGCGCCCAGATTTCGGAACGGTTCCTCTCGATCTTGGACATCTGCTGCTCGTTGGGGGTGATAACAGTCTTCAGTTTCTGCGGCACGGGGCCGATCTTTCGCCCTTCCTCGTCCCGGGTCGCCTTTCCGGCGGACGAGGCGTGAACGACGGAGCTGGAGTTGGGCGAGACGTAAATCATGGCCTTCTTGCCCGGGCTCATAAGTTTCCCGAACAGAAATCTTCCGGCCCGCAAGACGTTCTCGTCATGGAACTCGTCGGGCGGGGAGAACGAGTTGCCGTTGTCGTTGCCGTTGCTGTAGTGGTTGTTGTTGTTGTTGTTGTTGTTGTTGTTGTTGTTGTTGTTGTTGTTGTTGTTGCCGTTGCTGTAGTGGTTGTTGTTGTTGTTGTTGTTGTCGTTGTTGTTGTTGTTGTTGTTGCTGTTGTTGTTGTTGTTGTTGTTGTTGTTGTTGTTGTTGTTGTTGTTGTTGTTGTTGTTGTTGTTGTTGTTGTCGTTGTTGTGGCGCCGGTCCTCCTGCTGCTGCTCTTTGTGCTGGCGTGCCTTCTTCTTGGTGGTCCACGTGTTCGAAACGGGAATCGGCGAAGAACGCTCGCCCCCGCCACCGGCGCCGGCCTTCTTGCCGTGGTCGTTGACGGCGCGGGCTTCACGGGCCTTACTCGTCATGAACTCGGCCATCGACGCACCGGAAGCGGGGTTGTTGCCAACGTCCGCCCGAGTGCTCGGGTTGGCAGCAGTTCCTGTCCTAGGCGTTGCAGGTGCAGCGGTGGCAGTAGCAGGCGTAGATGAGGTCGGTGTGGCCTCAGATGCAGCGGCGGTCTTGTCGCCATCATCGTTGTCGTTGGGATCAGCAACAGTGGAGAACGCCGCGGCCCGGTTAGGGGCGGTGGTGGCGGAGGAGGAGGACTTGTTGTCGGCGACGTCTCCGACGGTAGCGGTCGGGGCGGTGTTGGTCGTCGACATGTCCTTGGCAACGGCGGTGGCGGAGTCGCGTTCCCTGTTGCTCTTGGCGTGGCGGTTGTCCAGCTTCCTGCGAAGCTCAGGGTCGGTAGGCATGCTCGTCGCCGTAAGGTCGGCCTCCTTCTGTTGTTGGTTGTTTTGATATGTGCGGTACGTTGGAGGGGGGTAGAGAGAGAACGAGGTACAGTAGTCAGCGACTTCGTCATGCGAACAGCCGTACAGGGGCAAATTTTCTGCAACATGTTCTTGTCGAGAGAGCTTGCGCGCCAGGAGGTGGTGGCTAGGGGCAGGTGATAATTTGCGTTTTGAATCTTTCGCTGCATCCTCCTGGACAAGATGTGCGTGGAACAAGTTACGGAGGAGTGCCGCTACTTGGGGGGAGCGACGTGTTCCGAAGACGGGCCCGAGCATTTCGCAAGCGCTACCACGGTCAAAGAAAAATCAACAATAGAAACAACCCTCCCTCGTGAACTACTGCACACTTGCAACACCGCCAGAGTTGATCATGACCTACCCGCCGCAAGGAGCTCGAGCCTGAGAAAGAGGTTACCCCCGAAACTCAACCAACATGTATGGATGTATCTCCCTCAGAATACGAAGATAACAACGCGTGTAGTACCTGGTCTGCGGCCGCAGGGTCGGCCACCACGACAGACGCGGCCGTGTACCTAATGGTGTTTCGCGATTCTAGGGACCCTTGGCCCTCGAAGGCCACAACCCCGTGCTTGTCCATCTGCGCATGTGCGACAACCAAACAGCAGCCGCAGAATCAGCAGCAGCAGAGGTCAGAGATATCGTTGTTGCTGCTGCTGCTGATGATGATGAAGACGACAAAAATGTACGTATCGTATGCATACCCTTTCTTGTCTCAAGTAAGGCAAAGATGATGCAAGAACGGTCACGCGCAGAGGTCACCTAAACAACTTATCTAGGCTATACGAAGTGTACCATCGAGTTGTTTCCAGGCGACGCGAGTGTCTCGATGACAACATGCCGCGCGACACGCGCAGAGAACAAAACACACACAGTGCCGGGACCAATTACACCGGGGCGAGTGGGACTACGTCTTGCCTCAGCATCGTCTTGGTTGGGCCAACTCAGTTTTTTCAGCAAGTGTTGGGACAGCATCGTGAGAGGAGGGGGGTACTCAAGGCAACCTACCGAACACATGGGCGCCGAAATCGTTGGCAGGTTGTGCAGTCATCGCCCTTTGTACTCACCAGCGTGCCATCGAGGTGCTCGGGGAGCCACCTGGTCACTTCGAATTGGATGCTTCCGAAGACCCGAAGGATGGGTTGGTTGTCCATCTTGAGTCGAACGGTGTTTGAAATGGGGCAACAGCGGCGCGCGCGCGCACGGGGGGGGGAGGTTGCCTTCATTGAAATTTACAGCTGAAAGGAACACCACGATGAAACAGCTACAGTACCGGAGGTATGGGAGAACCTTGAAACGTAGGCTGTAGACTACCTTAATCTACACCAGAAATGTTTGACAACAAAGTACACGATGGGATGGGTTTTCAGTAATATTGTAGAAGAAGTAGTTTCGACCTGTTAATATTGATGTGCACTTGCCTCCCTCCTCTTCATCATGACTGTCGGCGCGCGGATCGTCAACTTGGCCCCGGGGTGGACCTTCAGGGCAACGCCCATGGTGTTCATCGGGGCATGGGAGCGCACCACCGTGTCACCGGTAACGACGATCGTCTGTGTACGTACGTCAAACACAAAAAAATGACGGGTCCGAGTGAGACAAAATTGTTGGAACGTACAGAAGGAAGAGCGAGACCGTTTCGGCGAAAATGCAACGAGTAATACCCATGACAAGGATTATGATATACCGCGTTTTCCCCTCAGACTACATGTCATGTGTATACATTTTTTGGATTTTTGTTTTCGTCCTTTTATTTTGGCGACATGTATGATTTCGTGGTGGGACGTGTATTACGATTTTCAGTGTTGTAAGAGTACAACGCTTTTTAGTTGATTTTTCGTACAACTACAACCAACAATCCAGGGTCAGGGTAAACACAGGGCTTTTCCCTTCTTTTTATTTTAGTTTTCGTGCCCCACCTTCCTCCTGCGGTGCGTGCTGAATTTAAATATTTGGCCGTAGTCTATCTTCGCTATACATCATATATTCGATATAGATTTTGATCTTCCTTCATCAGCGTTTTTCATGCTGCCCATCTCGACCCCTAACTTTCGCGAGGCACCGGAGAGGGTCATCCTGCATTTCTTGCAAGCGAATAGGTATATATCCCATCCAAGCAGCTAGCTGAGAATGAATACGTTCGCGCGCGTTGAAGAAAACAAGATGATGAAATGAATGCATATATATATCCAACGGCCACAAAAAATGGGAAGTGCATACGGATGGATGATGTTGGCGGTGGAAAAACCTTGGCAAGGTGGACATATGTACTCACCTCTCATTCAACTGGAAGATAGGGAGGGATGGATCCATGACGGCAACATATGATAGGCTAGGATACCATCGTGGATCTCAACCACGCGGTATGATGGGAGTCAGCGGATGATGCGGAAGCGGGGTGCTCCTTGTACGCACCACATACGTGTGGTCTCATTTTTTCATTTTTCGAAACGATGTCGAAGTCAACCTGGCGATGAGTTTCGGAAAAAGAAGCTTGACTACATGCAGGTCCGGCCTGCACTCAGGCAGCAAGCACCGAGAAGGAGGATCTTGGTGGCGGGCGCTTCGCTTCGCAGCAGAGCCAGTGCCGGTGCCAATCTAGCAACTGGACCCCGGGATCGTACAGATAGGCCAACGACGCTCGCTTGTCAACGACGACCTGCCCACACACACCACTGTCTCCAAAATGCTCCCAAGTCTTGAGACCACTGCTGCTGCTCTACAGTAGCTGTTGTTGAGACTAACCTCGCCGAAGTTCCAAAGAACATGTCATCGAGGAGGATCAAAGAAGATCTCGTCTCTCACCTTCGGGTTGGCGCTACAGTCGATTGACGAGAGGATGGTGAGCGTGGTTCCGGCCAAGGTAGCCTTGGCGGGGATGTCGTCGCACGACCGGATCCACGTAGGTCCGTCGCCGAAGGGTCTAGCTTGGGTGCCCGGTATCGCGTAGGCGAGGAAGGCAAGAATGCCGTACAGCAGCACCTTGGGAAGATGCATACTTACCGCAGTGGGGTAGGTTCTGGCGCAGGAGAATATGTGGCCACTGTTTGGCTAGGGTCAGTCTCAAGAGCACAGCAGGTGTGCTCTGTAGGTGTGAGATGGATAGTGTTGATCTCATCTGGGGGGCAGAGGGCCGACCGCACCACAGGGATCGCCACCAGGGAAGAGCTAGAATTACGCGTCCCATCACGTCTGCTTTGATGTACATGCTCACCTGGTGAACAGGATCGGAGAGATTGTTGCCGTTCGTTCTTCCGTTCGTTCGATTGCTGCTGCTGCGGACCGATGCGGACCGCAACAAATATTCCGCCCAGAAATAATCCACATACACGTTGCAGTTCTTCACCGACAATTCTGATGCTGTTGGTGTTAGCAGCGCTTCTGGTGGAGGAGTGGCGACGTGCCTGGGTGAGTGCTATTCGGTTGCTGCACGCAATCGTTGTACATGGGTGACATCGGGGACCGCAATGATCGTCTATCTATCTGCAGATTAGTCCTTTCGTTCTCCACGCGCATCACATTCCAGAAAAATAAAGAGTGTACCGGAATCACCGTTACCTGCAGCCAAATACACATCAAAAGACAAGGAGCACCCAGTAGCCCAACGGATACACACACGTACAACGAACCCGCCCTACCGGTCTCCTGCCCAGGATCCTCGGTATGTTTCTTGCTGATCGAAAGCCGCCCCGGAACAGACAATACCCCGTCCTGCAGTTTCTACATCATGGAGCCTGGCATAGGATTCTCGAATTCTCTACGCTTCCTTTCGTTCCATGCGAAAGGATGATAACATTGACTGCGACGTTTATTCGGGAGAGGCGCGCGGGGGAACCGACGGTTTTTTATTTGAGGGGGGGGGGGGGACACGAAAAACGCAATTAATGCGTAGTCTAATGCGTGTATTTTATGTGTGGATCAAAATGGAGAATAAATATGCATACACGTGGGCAGTATGAATACAGCTGGCGTTTATTGGCGTGGTTCAGTGCTAATGGATATCAAACAGAAAGGCAGCTAACTGTACACGTACGTGGACGAGTGGACCAAGCTGGGGAGGGTAGTCCCTGATTCCTTTTCTTCGAAGACATCTATTTTATCGAGAAAAGCAAGGCTGACTGTGGGCAATTGGGGAGGTTGAACTGTGAGCGACTCGTGCTTGTCATGAATGGATGGGATGAAGGAGATACAACAATACTAAAAATAGTAGAGGACACGCCCGCGAGCTGTCCATGCTGTTAGCAGTCTCGACGAGGAGTGCTGCTACACGTCACCGTTGGGGGCATTCTGTCCAAAATAAATACCACAATATCATGCCGAACTTACTGGGAGCCAGGTCGACGCAGTCTTCAAAATATGTCGTCAATAGATCGATGTTCTGGACATTTGTCAATATTCATTTTCACTCCTCGATCGTCTGCATTGAATTTGTTCCCTCGTTCGACAAGTTTCCCGAAGGTTCTAGCCGACCGGGGGCGGGCGGGGATTGACACGAAAATTGGCGGTGCCCGTCAAACCACCGTCGTCGTGTGCGGTTTCACTGTCCTCGGCGAAGGCCAAATATCTCTTCATGCAGGTGGTGGTACTTTCCTGGCAAGCTTCACATTCATTCAGGTTTATTTCGTGGAAATTGTGGAAAGTTCATGGAGGACGGGCAACAACCTATCCCGTTGTTTAGTCTCAACTTACCATCAAACCCTGGCGTTTGCCATCTACCGCAATTTTCTTCGTGGAACTGGCGAAAAGAAAGAATATTTTATTTGCTATCGAAGTGCAGCTCGATACGTTCTTTTTCCCATTCAGACCCGAACTATCGCCTTCCAGCAGCATGAAGATGTACAAGATTTACGTCCCACAGTAGAAGTTAGTTCGTGTTTTTCTTCCACGGAGTTTGAATCGAAGCATTCCGTGGAAAATGAAAAATGTATATGGAAAAGTAAATTCTGTAGTTCTCCACGGAGGAAGAGTTTCCAATGGGTTTCGGCCTGAAAGCAGTACCGCGGAAGTCCTGGAAACGCGCTGTAGAGAATGAATTTCGCCCTTTCCATCGAAGGTGCGCTTGACTCATCTGGAAGTTTCGCTTGGTTTCCACGGAAGATGAACACATATAGGGTGTGCCCTCGTCGTCGCTTATTTCGACTCTGCCTGATATCACCCACCGGGCAATGCTTTCCGCCGATCAGGATTTTGCACCGATGTTGACCAAGAGGACCCTGCGCGCATTTGCCTACACGTTCCCTCCCTACCCAGGGTTCAATCGCTCCACCCACAACGGTGCTTGCTTAGGCTTGTGACGTGTTCATACTCCTACGCGGGAGCCCGGTCTCGTGGAAAACGCGCGATCCCGCCGCGCGTACTCTGGGGCCAGGCGGCATCACTATTCCGCTCAGGGTTCCCTACAACCGAATGGATTTGTCCGGGTATTTATGAGAGAATATCCCGATCGTTGCACTTTGCGCCCAGAGTAGAACTTGCGCCCCAAACATCCACAAAGCTTGGAGAGCTACCACCGAAGCAGCCGATGTCAGTGAAAAATGTAGGAGAACATCTGGCATCTGGCGCTGAAAGAGATTCATATTTGGTTCGGCAGACGGTTCACTCTCACATCCTAACACATTCTCGCCTCTATCCGAAGTCGTGGTTACACCGATCCCTTGTCCTCCGCCCCGCCATAGTCCTCCATCTCTTTCCAGCAGTACCAGACCTCTCTCAACGCCATACCCAGAAATTGTCCGCCTTCCCCTATCGTACCGTTCGAGGTGCAGGCGACACCCATCCCCACTCTACCGGCTCCAAGCTATCCAAGCTAAGGTCCGTCCAACATCTGCTTGGCTGCTCACAACGTCTGTGTTTGCAACCGCCGGGCGTTCCCTCGCCTTCCCCCACATCACACAAGTCTCGTCTCTACCCGAGCACCTGGCTGAATGGATCCCTTCTTCCCCACCCCAAGCCTAATTCATTCCAGCCCACCGGTTTGGCTTCAACCGACATCGCTCGTCGCCAAGCAAATACCTTCGCCCACGCTCCTCATGCCATGCCATCTTGCGCCCGGCTGGGCTCTTGCCTACACCGATCCCTTGCTATCCAACCCACGCTTCGCACGCAATCCTGACCTGCAACCGATATCGCTCTTCGCCACCAATCCGTGCCCCGAACCTTCTCCCGCCGCTCCATCTCGAGTGCAGCCGGATTCCTGGCTACGCCGGTTCTACACTCCCTTCTCCAGATATACAATCAACTCACGCCCAGCGACGCGAGGTACGCCTCCTTCTCCAACCGTTCTCTCGCAATGAATCCTGGCGTCCTACCGAGCGCCTCGCTACCCCGATTCCAAACCTTTCGATTCTTGCCTGATTTGCTCACTCCCACCTTCTCGCCGTCAAACCAAACCCCTCCCCGACCCTTCTCTCGCCATGCCATTCCGCGACCACCGGAGCTTCTGGCTAAACCGAAGGTTTGGTTCCCAATCCATGCCTCGTCCACCCACTCTTCCATCACCAAACAAAACCCACCCCCGGTCCTTCGCCCGCCATGCCATCTCGCGCCCAGCCGAGCTCCTGACTACGTCGATTCGTTGCCTCCAGACCCATGCCTTGTTCACTCACTCTACCTTCCGTGGTATCGTTCCTTCCCCCTTCTCTAAACCCAACCCGTTGCTCGACCATGCCATCTCACGTCCAGCCGAGCTCCGACTTACCCCAATAGCTTGCCCCGCAATCCTTCTTCACTCACACTCACTTGCTTCGCGTCCCTATACCTTCGCAACCTGATGCCTCACCCTTCTCCCGCCATTCCATCTCGCGTCCGGCCGAGCTTCGACCTACCTGGATTGCTTGTCCCCCAACCCACGCCTTGTCACACACTGACTCGCGTGGCGTCACTGCATTCGCCAACAACAGCCATTTCTCGAACCTTCTCCGGCCGCGACCTCTCTTATCCATGGCTCGACCGATTGCTGGCCGTCCAAGCCATGTAACGTGCACATTCTCTCATCTGAGCGGCATCCCTCCTCGCCGAGATATCTCCTTCCCCAATCATTTTCGTGCCACAAGATCTCGTGCCCCAATGAGGACCCGTTTAGACTGAGTGATTGCGTTCCACCTCATCCATTATTCGTTCGGTGTCGCCGATGAGGCACCCCTCCTCACCAACCAATCCCTTCTGTAGACCTACCAACTTGCGGCAGCGGAGCTGTTGGTTCCTGTGATTTCTTGCCTCCCAACACATGCCTTCTTTCACTCGCATTAATCTGGGTGACATTCCTTCTCACCAACCAGATAATTTTCTTCACCCCCCTCCGGCAGTGCCATCTCGCGTCCAGTCAGGCTCCTGGCTCAACCAGTTGAATGCCTTCCAACCCACCCCGACTCCGCATCTACTCAATTGCCATCTTACGACCCGCCGAGCTCCTAACCACACCGATTCCGCGTTGGCCAAGTCCAGTGTTGTATACTCCGTCTCACCCACGTCGATCGTTCTTTGCCAAACGAAGCCCGTCTGCAAACCGTCTCCCGCCATGGCTCCCGGCAACCATGGGCGAACCTCCTGGCTAGACAAAATGCTTTGCCAAGAATGAGTTCTCGTCTACTCGCCTCCGTGGGACGCCTTCGCTTCGCACCGATCGATCTCCTGACTACACCGATTCCTCGGCTCTCAACCTCGACATTATTCACCCAATCGCACCTGCATGACATTCACCCATCTTCACAGCAACCCCTTCGCGAACCATATTGCCTACCGGCCGAGCTCCTGGAAAAACAAACTTCCTTGGATCCCTACCCATGCCTTCTTCATTCACTCTCAGCTGCTTCGAATCCCTCCTTGCCAACCCAACCGAGCTCACGGCTACATGGAACATTTGCTTGTTATCCCCAGCCTTGCACCCCTCCTGTCACCCGCGTGGCGCCCCTCCTTGCCAACCAACAACCTTTGCGGACACTGCTCCCGTGTCATGTTCATGACTAGGCCGACTCCTTGCCTCCGAAACGATGCTTTGTTCCATGACTGTCCTCTGCGTTGCATCCCTCATCGTCAAACAAATCGCTTCCGCAACCCTTCTCCCACCATGCAATCTCGGGCCCAGCAAAGCTGCTGGCTACACCGATTGCTTGCCGAACTGACAGCGCTTTGTTCACTCACTCGCCCCTGCGAGGCACTGTTCGTCGCCCAACCCAGCCTTTTCCCAGCCCTTTTCCCGTCGCACCCGGTGCCGATCCGTGGAGTATCTTTCCTTCCCAAGCAATTCTTTGTTTGTGGCTAGACCGAACACTTGCCGGTTGACCAATGCCTTGTTCACTCACTCCCATCTGCACGACATCTCTCATCCCCTACCTTCTCTCAACCTGCTCTGATATTACTCTCGTGCCCATGGCTAGACCGATTGCTTGCCACCGAAAGCATGATATATTCACTCCATGTCACCAGTATGACACCCCCCTCGTCGCTAACGAATCCTTTCTCCGACCCTGCTTCCAACAGCTAGGTCGCATGTAACGGAGCTTCTGGGTAGACGGATTCCGTCCCCCCGAACCAACGCCTTCTTCACTCAGACGAATACTGCGTGGCATCCCTTCTCGCAACGATGTCCATTCCCTGACCCTCTCGCCAAGACATCTCGCGTCCAATCAGGCTCCTGACAATACCAACGGCTTGCCTCCCAACCCACCCCAAGTCCTTTTCCCCTCAACTACTGCCGGTTTGCGTTCCGCCGAGATGCTGACAACACCGAATCTATGCCTCCCAACGCCATCCATATTCACTCAGTCTCCCCCGCGTGGATGAAAACCTCGTCAATCGACCTCAAAATATATGCACAGAATCACGTGTCTCCGACGCCATGCCATATTCACTCTCACCCACACCTACGTGCCATCGCTCATCGCTAAATCAACCAAACGCCGACCCTTCTCCGACATTGCACTCTTAAGGCTTGCCGACCTCCGAGTCCTCGCCGATAGTTATCCCGCCGAGCCATTTCACGTCCTGCCAAGCTTGTGGCTATACTAGTTCCTGGCCTCCCATGCCGTCCCAAGTTCACTCACTCTCGTCTGCGTAGCATGTCTCCTCACCAAGTTGATCCCTTCCCCTTCGATCTTTCGCCATTCCATTTCACGTCCGACTGAGCTCTTGGCTATGGTGATTGCTTGTCTCCCACTCTTGTTCACTCACTTCCAGCCTAGTGGCATTGCTTGTGTCGCCAACCAACCCTTTCCCCGACCCTTCGCCCGCCGTGTCTTGTCGCGTCCAGCCGAAGGTCTGACTACACGGCATTCTTGCCTCGTACCCCACGACCTTTTTACTTTCACATACCCGCGTGGGATACCTCCTATCCAATCGGACTCCTTTCCCGACCCTTTTCCAACCATGCAATCTCGCGTCTAGCAGGGGGCCCTGGCTAAATCAATTGCTTGTCCCAACACGACCCATGTTCACTCACTTCGGGCTGCGTGGGATCAGTCATCGCCCAACCACTCCCTTCCCCAACCCTTTCCGTGTCATCCCATCTCGAGTCGGGGCGAGCCTCTGGTTAGGCCGCTTTTCCTTCTCATAACCCGCTCCTTGTTCACTCAGGCTCACATGCCTCGCCTTGCCCCTCGCCATACCACCTCCTTTCCCCTACCCTTCTTCTCCATGACATCTCGCGTGTTCCGATTCTCTGTCTAAACCAATTGCTTGCATCCCAATCCATGCCTTAGTACTCAATTCAAACTAGGTGGCATCCCCCTTCGCGCTCGCTCTTCCTTGACGCTTCTCCGGCCGTGCCATCTCACGTCTAGCCGAACTGCTGGCTGTGTCAATTCTTTGTCTTCCAACCCAGACTTCAAAGTCACTCACTGGCGTCCGTGTGGCATTCATTCCGGCCAGACTAATCACTACCCCCATTTCTCCTTTAGAAATCTCACGTCATGCCAAGCTCCTGGCTTAAGCGATTGCTTCCCTACCGGTCCAAGCCGTGCTCAATCATTCCCATCTGTGTGGCACACCACTTCACCCGACCGAACTGTCCTCCAACCCTTCTCCAACCATGCCATCTCGGGCTCAAGGCTAGACCGATTTCTCGCCGCCCACGCCAAGTTTTTCATACTCACTCTCACAATGACCTTCCCTCCTAGCCAACCCAACCGCTTCCCCGACCGGGTTCCCGCCGTGCAGTGCCCGTTAGAAGGTATCCTTGCCGCCGAGTCCGTGCCATGTTCACTCCGAAATTGTTTGTGTAGCATGTCTTTCTCGCCAATCCACATCCTTGCCCGACCGTCTTCCCGCCATGCCACCTCACGCCCAGCCGATCTTCTGACTCAACCGATTCCTCGCCTCCCTCCCCGTGCTGCATTCACTCTTCGGCGTACTTCTTCGCCGAACTAATACCTTCCACCGCATTTCTCCCGCCACGGCGTCGAACCTCCGGCCGAAGCCTAGCTACACCAATTGCTGGCCTTCAACCCCGAACTCTCATCCACTCTATGCTGCACGGCACCTGGGCTTGCCAAACCATCGGCTTTGCCTGCAATGGCGTCCGGCGTACAGCCCAGCTCCTGGATTCACCGATCCCCCCCCCCCATAGTTGTCCTCTCCATTACATTCCAACCGGCATGCCGGAGGCGGCATCGCTCCTCGTTAACCCTTATGTGACTACAGGCCGATTCAGCTCGTTCTCAGCTCCGATCACTTTGCGTGCCGAAAGATCGCCGTTGTGCCTCGGCTAAGAGCAAAAAACATACATAGAGACCAGCAGGGAGACACAGGCAGCCCACCCCAAAAGCACGCTTATCAGCAATGCGCACAGGACTCACATAGCACAATACTATTCACCCATGCCTAATCTCTCTGACGTGGGGCAGATATCCTTTCCAGATCCAATCTACTGTCTACCAGCGGTCAAGATTCAAACGCAAAATACGGTATACATACAGCACCCTGAACATGTGATCAACCCGGTGCCGCATCCGCGTGGGAGAGCAGAGAAAGCGCACACCGGAGCCGATGCTAACGTACTGCCTCGGTGCTTGATGTTGTTGTGATTGCGGTGCGTGTGGTTCCCAATATTGGGAGTGAAGGGTGGTTCGTCTGCTGTGTGCAAAGTTTCGCTCAAAGGCAAGGGTTTTCGGGACTACAGCTCCGATCACAGCTCCGATCACAGCTCTCTATTTTGTAGTACAGAATAGTTAAATTTATCACGATTTTTTTGCATTTTGTGCGATAGTGGATGATGGTCTTGATTCTCTGATGAGCGGGCCGTTTTTTTGTCGATCTGGCGCTTCTGTGAGGCGGTTTCCCGTCAGCGTCTTCGCATCTAGCGCCGCTAGCATTTGCGCTTGCCGTATGCTCTGTCCAAGGATGAGGTGGAGAAGATGTGCCAACAGGTATTGCTTGCACAGGTACATCCTCTGTGCGGATGGTTGCTGTCGGAGACAGGCATGCACACCTGCTCAGAAACTACTGCTGCTGCTGTACAGCAGTCTATTTCTCTCCGCATAGCTGCTACTGCTGTACAGCAGTAGTACTACTACTGTACTCCTGTTCGTCACCCTTACATATACCGCGTCCCCATCCCTGTGAGCCCCACACATGGACCCACTGCTGCACCATCCTTGCCGCCGTGATTTACGGGTGTACACGCATGCTTGGAAGATCTTTGACCGCAGAGAGCCAGTTGTGGGGAAAAAAACAAAACATTTCAAATTAACCCAGTCACGTAAGGGTTAATCCCAGCCAATGTGCCACCCTCCCCCCACCATGCTCTCTTGCTGCCAATAGCTACACCAACTCACGGCATTTTAAACCTACCCCCAAAGCGGCAGCCGACATCGCTCTTTGCCAAGCCCAGTCCTTGTCACGCCCTCCGCCCGTCTCGCCTATATCGGTGCATATGCGTAGCTACATCCCGCGCCAAATTCATTGCTCTCCCACCTGTTTGGCTGGACCAATCGTCTGTGCTCGCCCAACCCCAGCGCTTGCCCCCGCCCTTCCCCTCCATCACCCCGACTCGCTTCAATCCGTGCTCCTGGTTACGCAGATTCCTCGCCCCACACATCACACTCACTCGATTCCTTTCCAGCGGTAGCGCTCCACACAACATGGCTCCTGGCCGAACCTGGCCAATGCCCCACCCGCCCTACGACCTCTCCGACTCCCCTCCATCCGAGCTTCTGGCCTCGTCCAACAACAGAAGCCAAAATCACTTTTTAACTACCTGGTTGGCTGCACCGGACATCCGTCCTGGCCAAACTCAACCACATTCCCCCGGCTTCACTAGACCACCACCGGAAGCAGCTGCTGTCTGAATGTTGGTTGATGATTGCTCGGCCCGCACTTTTGCTGTTGTGTGTGTGCTATGCAAAGTCGATATCCCGCCCTTCTGGAAAGTGGACTCCTTGACTGATGAAAACTTGTGCTCCCGGCCTGCCGCCGCCTCTGGAGTCTCTCCAACTACTACAGTATGCCTCACGTCACCACCACCGCGAAGTTGCCTTGATTGTGCCCTAAGCGCTTACTTACCCGCTTCGAACGCCGACATTTTCTCTCACTCTGTCTCTGTCTCTGTCTCTGTCTCTGTCTCTGTCTCTGTTTCTCTTTCTGTTTCTGTCTCTGTCTCTGTCGCTCTGTTTCTGTCTCTGTCTCTCTGTATCTCTGGCTTTCTGTCTCTTGCACTCTCTCTTCTTCCTTGGCGTAGTCCGGCGCGAGGGCTTGGGGCCGTGGGAGGTGGGAAGTGAGGTGGGAGATCACAGCAGCACAGCAGAGTAGCAGAGCTTTCGAGTCGGTCGAAATACAGATGGGACGAAAATACAGAGAAAAGAAAGCGTCTCCGGTTCTCTGTCTTGGGCGTGGCTCGGGTTGTTGGCAGCAGCAGCTGGCTGCTGGCTGGTTGGTTTGCGCGCACTGATGGCCCTCAACAATGCGGGCTGCAGAAAAAGATTGAATCTTCAACACGGACAGCGGGCAAACGGGCAAATACAGAGAAGAATCAGTCGCATAGTGTACATGTGCCCAGATCAATATGACGTAGCCCGTCAGGGGCAACCCCCGCGCAAAACTTTCCTCCCCCAACTCGGTGCCACAGCAGTTTCCGCATTATCATTTCCCGCAGTTTTCGTCTTCAGAAGCTCTCTCTCTCTCTCTCTCTCTCTCTCTCTCTCTCTCTCCCATCCTCTCTCTTGTCCTCTCTCCTCTTCCTGCTGGGCATACAGTGGCCCGGCACGTGGGCTTGGGAGACGTGGGAGGTGAAAGGTGAGGCGGGGGGTCACACAAGCACAGCACAAGTACGGGGCTTACGAGTTGGTTGTAAAAGCAACGGTTGACAACGATGCTACAGCAGTAGACATAAAGCGTTTCTTGTTCTCTGTGTTGCGCGGAGCGCGAGGTTTTGGCAGCAGCACCTGCGGCTGGTTCCTGGTTGGTTCGCTCCTCTACAAGGGTCCTGTGCCAGGTTACCTGGTGAGGGGCGATTTTTCTCAATGGAGCGGGTGCGAGACTCAGACGGTACAGCTGCAGCAGCACCGCAGCTGTACCGCAGAGCGCAGGAGGGCTGCGGGCTGCGGGCAGGGGGCAGCGGGCAGCGGGCAACACACCGAACCAGAACCAGAACCAGAACCAGAACCAAACCCAGCGGGACCGTGTGCGCATGTGCGCATTCATACAGCGCCCATCGAAGTTTCTCCGCTTTCAACCATTGCTCGTGGCCCCCTACCTAACCTCACTCCCATACCCCCAAGCCCAAATGTTGGACTAGTCTACGCCCAGCAGGAAGAGGAAAGAAAACAAGAGAGAGAAACAAAGGCGTTCGAAGCGGGAGGCTAGCCAAGAGGGTGCGAATTCCAGGCAGCGTGGCGGCGACGGGGGGGTAAAAGCTACCCCTTGGTACGTAGTTGGAGGCAATCCAGAACCAGAGGCGCGGGGAGCACAACTTGACATTACAGGCAAGGAGCGCACTTTCCAGCAGAGTGGTATCGACTACACACAGCACATAGCAGTAATCGTGAGAGGCGAAAAACATCATCAACCGCCACCATCACACAACTCTGTATCTCATTGTTACAAAGCAATTTACGGGCCACACATGTAGAATTATTTTGCCCGGAGACAGTACCGTCGTCGCGTCCCCCTGCGACAACTCTGATACGTGCGATACCCAACATGTTACGGCCGTACCGCATAGCACGCACGTGGTCGGTACTACAGCAACTGTGGCCGAACACAGAGAACTGCGTATGTACGTACGGTACGAGACGCGGCGGGAATAAATACGGCGAAATACGACATTGGACTACATACCACAGTAATTTCCCGCCACCGAGAGGTCGTTTGCACAAACACACCGTGCCACACCCCGTTGCAGCATATCAGCGGGTGCAGGCACGAAAGCTGCCTCGGCCTCACAGGCTATAGTGCTGCTGCTGCTGAATGAAACAACGCGAAGTGACCGATGGCAGTCTCCTCTGACTCCTTGTTTTGGTCATATTTGCCAGTGCTTCAATATGTCGTACGCCATGCCGCCATCCAGAACGGGCCCGGAGACAAGAAACACCAAAACCGGGTCGAGCCTCAATTTCATATTTTTGGCACAAGGGCCAGTCGAAGTCGGCCAATTTCTTAAAATGAGTTTCTTATTCCTTGTGGCTTTCGCATCCTGCTGATTCTCTTAATTCTCATTTCTGGCGAGGAAAACAATAACACGCTAAGCCTCCATGCAGCATTAAACTGACAGCTCGGTGTGGCGAACATTGGGGGTTGCGGCAGTACAGCAGTACAGAAGCAGTGGGTAGCGCAGCCCGCGGCGGCGCTGGGTCGCGGGGGGCGCGGCGAAGATAACCACTCTCCCCCCTGCCAAAAAAGTACATGGGCTAGGTATGGGGTGGGAGCTGGCAGCACCAGCAGCGCCAGCAGCACCAGCAGCACCAGTCTGACGTAGCTTTGTTTCTATGTCTTGGGGGTATCGCACGATCGATCATGTTTCTTATTGGGACGTTTCTTCAGGTGTGGCCGAGATTGAGCTGTGTTTCTCAACCAATTTTCTTATTGTTCGTAAACGTTTGAGCTTTTTTTCTTATCTCATTTTTTCTTGATTGCGGGCCCGTTCTGTACGTACAGCAATACAACACCGTTCACGATACAGCGAAGTACCTCCTGTGCAGCGAGTGCCCCGGAGTCATTCGGGGCACGGTCTCGGTGATATCGCACCTCCGTGCGATATCCCCGAACCCCGTGCGATAATCGAGTTAAATCACTTGGTTGTTGATTTTTTATCGC
Source organism: Ectocarpus siliculosus (assembly GCA_000310025.1). NCBI lineage: Eukaryota > Phaeophyceae > Ectocarpales > Ectocarpaceae > Ectocarpus > Ectocarpus siliculosus. Next base: position 343,084 of record FN649747.1, read on the forward strand.
ACGGGGGTTGGGTGCGATATCATCGGTGCGTGCGATATTACAGAACCGCGCGTTCTCTCACATCCTTGGGGTACACGCCAAGAGTCGCAGTTTGTTGGGGACTTTCGCAGGCGTCGCCGCGGGTACATATCTCGATGAAGGCAGACTCTACGAATCTCAGCGACACCGTGTACTCCCAGGTGCCATCTCGAGCGCGGCATGTGTTTATCGTTCTTCCCTTACGGTGGGGCGAAACCTGATGGACGGCAGGAGAGGGATGAACCAAGGGGGCACTAGACACAGATAGGCCTACGAATCGAAATCTGGGCCCACTAGGGGGGGGGGCTCTAAGTTCTAGATAATTGCGTATGGGGCACGGTGGATAGAAAACCCTCCGCCGTAGCGGGGGCAATGACTCATTTTCGTGAACAAAGCCCCTTTGCAATGTAGTTCCTATGTAAAACCCAAATCGAAATTGACCTTCCCGGGGGGGGAGGGGAGGGCGGCTGGCCTACGTGTCCGGAATTGTTTTTCGGGGGTACAGCTGGTTGAATACACAAAATTCTCCTCATGTCTCGCACATGAACAAGGCCCTTTCATTCGCAGCCGGCAGAAGCGCGTGAGATTACTGCTGCGACAAGCCTTTTGTGGTGACTGTTGTGTGCTAGCCTGCCTGTCCGTCTGCAGCAGCACAGCAGCAGCAGCGCACTATCGTGGTCCCTTTGGTATTCGGTGCTCTCTTTTACACGTGCGCTCTGTTAGTTGTTGTGTTCTTAGTCAGGTCAAATCGGTGTTTCAATCCGCAGGGGGCGAGCTAGCCCAAAACGCTCCTCCTGTCTGTCGCCTAGACGAGGGACATTTGGTTGTTTAGTTTGCGTGTAGGGTGGGTCCAACGCCTCTGTCTGGTAGCACGGGAGGTTGGTCGGAAATTTTATGAAATCTGAACGCCTTTTCCAGAAAGAAGACGGAGACGTCAGGACCGTTCCGGAGAATGGGCGCTAATTGCCGTGCTAATTTCTACCATGCGATTTCTGAAAGATTCAATGCTGGAAAAAATTCCAGTCCGAAACGGTCCGCGACTCAAGTTTTTAGAAACACTGTAGACTTCTGTAGTCGACATTCAGTGTGAACGAGCACGCTACCGCTGTACCTGGGACGAAGGCACTCCAGCCGTGAGCCGCCAATATTGACTACTGCACGTCGCATTATGTGCTACCAAGCGCATTCTGTGCTTGATGGAATGTTTGATGATCACAACCCTCCTGGTACCGTAAGAATGCGGGTCTTGGCACGGATCGGCGACATCGCAGAGGCCGGGGTCTTGGCACAGGGGGTGCGGAAAAAATCGGATTCCAAGGAATATAATTGATTTATCGCACAGATATCGTTCACTTGGCACAGGGGTCCCGATAGCTTCGGCGAGGTTGGGTGAACCACGAGGTATCCAGCTATTGTCGCGGACCACTACTGTACCAAAGTAGCTTGTATCATGGGCTCCACTGTGGTACTTCGGTATCGTAACGTTGCTCATGTGCAGGTGATGTTCTTTAAATATTTCTAGAACCGCCTTCTTGTTCAACATTTCTTACTGCTGTCGGAATCGAGAAACGGTATCTACAGTAGAACTCAAACAACAGAATCTCTTGGCATGTGATAGGTACAATGTGGGATATGTCGGAGCCCCCCGATGCCCCGCATGGCGTGCTCTGTCTCTCGCTCTTTTCTCCGGGCGTGGCTGTTTTTGCGCAGGGCTTACGTCACCGCAGCTCTCTTCTCTTCAAGCGGCGTCCATGTGACTAACCGATTCCACACGACAAGCCGGGCAAGGTGACGGGCAGGGTGACGTAGCACACCTAAGTAGGAAGAGAGAATTGCACAGACGGGTGAACTTGTGTTTTTTTAGAAAGAAACTGGGTACTGCACAGGCAGACCCGAATCCCAAGGCATCTGTCAACTGACTTTGTGCCAGAATCGGCGAACCTTCGCATGTTATGTCGTCGTCAGCAGGACACTGGGTCGATACTCGGATCATGCACATTTTTCCCCTGACATTTTCTCATGGACACGAGTATGTGCCACTCCTGAGGGCACCTCTGGGAGTCGAGCCCATGAAAAAACTGTTACACCTCTATCGAATTGCCCGTCCTGGCCCGAATGGGTTTCCGGTCGAGGGTAAATTCTGCGGGTGGGGAATGCTAAGGAGGACGCGTTTCCCAAGGTTTCCGTCGGTTGACTTTTACCGGAATCGGTAGAGCTTGGCAGCACCATGCCTCTTTTCCCAGCTTTCGCATTGTGGTTGCGAAAAGAAGGCTGGTAAGAAGCCATTCGTGTGCGCTGGAAATGGAGGCAGAGAGACACAGACGATGCATGAGGGCCAAAAACGTTTTCTCCGGGGGAACCTGCGGCGCCGAACAACTCCATCTACATTCGGCTCTCAAAGCGCCGGTTCGCTTTTTATTGGCCGTGCTCTGCTGATCGAGGGCTGCCCATCAAAACAAAGAGTTGCCGCGGTGGGGGGAGACCAACGTCTAACCTTGTGAGGACACACGGTACAAACGTGCAACAATAATGAGTGAACCGTGTTCGTCGCAACGATCTATTCCACAAATCCGCTATAATGCTCCCTATCCAGGTGTGGTGCCGCCGAAACTGATGTCTTCTGACGACGGCAACTGCGGCAGCGAGGACGGGGAGGAATGCACGGGGGAGCAAGTGATGTTCCTCGTCATATTTTGCTGGGTATGTATGCGAGTTATTATTGACGCAGTCACACGCTCCTTGAAGAAGAACGGGGCGGATTCGAACCCTTGTATCCAAAGGTGTTTGTTCACTCCAGGCAACAAGGATTTTGTGCTGCCTCGGTCGAGTGTTCATGCGACGTATATGTACAGGAAATTGCCAGCGATATGCGCTACACACCCGGTGATGTGCATTGAAAATTCCGTCACTTCAAATTGCTTTGTGTTTCCGTGAGGGCGACAAACCATTTGGGAGCACCATTTTTGTATCATCCATCGATAAATGGACGTCCCCTGTGTCGACTCGAGATTGAGTCAACTTCCTCCAACGTCATCCGGCCTATTGGCAACTAACTTTTGTAACCGCTACTTGCCGCCAACTTTGTGTTGCGATTCTGCTGTCAGATGATGGTGGGGCTTGCCGTGAACTGGGGTCTGATGATTGTGAGTGGACCCAACGACCTCCCGGACGTCTATGGGTGCAACGGGATTTTACGAGCTGATCGGTGAGTATTTTGTATCAGGTGTTGCTGTTGTTGTGTTCACATTCGAAACCGCTCCGGTCTCCGCTCAGTCTTTACCTTCTAATCCCATTCTGGTCCAACTGACGCGGACATCAGTGAGCCTAGACACGTACATGGCGTTTGATGTGGTCACGACGTAACCAGATGCCTAAAATGTCCTCCAGCACAAAGGAAAGGATGTGGCAACGCCGTTGGGAATCCCGTCTCCAAACGCGGTCTGTCTGCTGCGGAGAGGGTTTAAGCAAGGAGTTTGCATGCCCCCGCCGACGCTGCTTTCGTGCCTGCCAGAAGAATTCGCCTTCGTGCGAATTTTCATCAAGACCACAAAGCAGTACCCCCCTCGGCGTGTTCTCTGTCGGTAGTTTCTGCATGGTCCAGAACACAATACACAACCTTCGCCGTACATAGAGCGGCCTTTTGTCTTGGTTCCATGGGAGAAACTAGCAACGGCTGTTTTCGCAAAACGCGTGAGAAAGCACTCCGCTCGTTGCTTCGTAGGTTAGCTGAACAAAACCGGACATTTCACGCGCACGTTCACGCGGACGACAACAATATCGAGGTTCTCTGTTTGTATTGCTTCCTAAATCGTTCCAATATTGTATTGCGGTTGGGGTGTTGCTACGACTACGTACTGGACAATTGGTGATATACCTGCGCCGCAGTAGGGAGCTTAGCACTAGCCCGGGTAGTGCTCGGTTCTTTGAGCGATGATCGCCTCATTTGTGGTTCGACAAAGTGATGCACATGGACATGCCGGCACGCGCTTTCGGCTACATCGGAGGGGGGGGAGGCGGTGTTCCAAAAGTTCAACACATCACTGAACTCGAACCGATATCGAAAGTAGCTCGCCATCGTGGGAGAAAGACATTGCGATGTTTTCGCATTGGCAGCCTCACCGTAGTCCAGTCGTCTTTATCGCGACAACCATAAATAAAACGAGGCTCACGGCAATAGATCGCACAGTTCCACCACTTTCTGTGTAGAAACATGTATACACATTGCACGCGTAGTGTCCCGGGACGTTGTTGCCACGTACATACGATGTATGTTTTTAACACACTTATCGATGGCTGGTTGAGAGGCAGGGTGCCGAACATGGTCCAAGGATGCAGCATGTATTATTGCAAGTATGCAACAAATCTAACACCACGATCCCCGGCATTTCTTCTGTTCTGCTGCAGTGATCCGGGGTGCTTTTTCTTCTTTTTCAAGGTATGATGCTGCGGATTGGGTTACCTCTGGCGGTCTTGCGCTTGTCTCAGAGTGTTGGTGACGTCCGTCTATCGTGCCCGTTACATATTGTGTGAAGCGCTCGCGCTCAGTTCGAGACGACGCTGAGACTAGTTCATCTGTGAACCCAGAGTTTAACAGTTTCGCGTCAGAGGCAGGTACAATTGTTCTTGTTTCGACACCAAACTAGCCGCTCTGTCGCATGTTCAAGCGTAGACTACTGCCTTGTGTTTTCCGGCGCCTCTAACGATTCGCACAGCACACAGCGTGCTGTTTATGCGCCGACGTTGACCTTTCACAGGTGCAGCTCACCCTGTTTTTGTGCATGATACTCTCACGCCTGCACCCCCCCCCGGTTTTTTCGTACGCTTCCGTTCCAATTCTTAGGCAATTGCAACGTGGATTGTGTGCGCGTGTCTGGGGCCCTTGCCGTTGGCATGTCTTCTCTGCTGGTGGCTTTGGCGGTATCTGCGGAATCTCTGCCGTTTCTGCATAGACCTCCCCCGACAAGCCTGTGAGTGCGGTGGAAGCGATATTTGTTACAGGTCTTCCTAGAGGGCACGGTCACTTTCTGCATGAATTGTGTGCTAGAGGCAACACCCGGCTGATACATTAGGTGCTCACCCGTTGAACGGGTGCAGTAGTTTTCTTTCTTTGAATCGAACAGACTTTGCCAACGGTTTCTCTTCCTGTCTCTCGCCAATACTAGAACGCAGTAGGGCTTACGGCAAGGGGTGTCCTCTGCCGAAAAAGTGCAAAAAAGCGAAACCGGTGTACTGCTGTACCTCGAAGGAATCATTCAAGGCGTACGGCGTCACCTGTGCTTCATTTTTCCCTCGTAGTCCACAGAAGGTTGTACGTTCCCTCCAACAGCAGCAGTATCGCTTCCGTTGCACCTCCTTCTTTGGCGTGTCGCAGCGAGGAGAAAGACACAACTAGCCGTGGACCGCCTGCGAAGATTTCCGGGTCAAAAATCGTGGCGAGATCGGGGCTGGCTGATCATGATGCGGGCGCGTCGCCATAGGTCCTCGGAAAGGTCCAAGGGCTGGCGGGCCAGGTTGCGGAAGCTCAAACAGTACGACGAGGCCGACATCATGAATTATGCCACGAGGGATTTCATGGGCAGCCAGACCCCTCCCGAGATAGAGTTACTAGAGACGGGAAGGCTCAAGATGAATTTTGTGCGGACGGTAATAGCGGTGGTTGACATTAATGAGGACGGGTTGTTCCGCCACATCATTACGTACCTATAAATTGGGGGAGGTAGAAGTCTACTACTGTAGATATCGTATAGATCTAAGACTATACTATCGCCGAGGAGCACGGAGGAGAGTACATGACATTCTAAGACACAAGCGGCTAGATATCATGGAGCGAGCAAGCCACAGGCATATCCTTACAAGGTCCGAGACAACCACGCGGCCCTTGATCCTCCTCAAACTCCTCAAATCGAAAGGAACTGCCCGAATATGGTGTGTGTTTCCGACGCAGAAGATTTCTCGCGAGACGACCGGTGCAAGAATGCAGGAATTGGCGTCATCATGAGACCGGTGTAGCCATTTCTTGCCGACCAGACAACCACGCGGCCCCTTGATGCTGCTCAAATCGAGAGTGACTGCCCGGATCAGGTGTCTGTTTCCGAGGCAGAAGATTTTTCGTGAGCAGACCGTTGCAAGAATGCAGGGATTTGCGTCATCATGAGACCGGTGTCGCCATTGCTTGCCGACCAGACACCCACGCGAGCGCTTGTCGCTTTCGGAGTCGTAAGCGACAGAGCCCGGATAAGGGGTCTGTTTCCGGCGCAGAATATTTATCGCAAGAAGACCGGTGCAATAATGTAGGAATTTGCGTCATCATGAGATCGGTGTCGCCATTTCTTCCCAACCAGACAACGACGCGGCCCCTTGATAATTTCACGAATCGAAAGCGACTGGCTTGGATAAGGTCTCTGTTTCCGAGGCAGAAGATTTCTAGTGAGAAGACCGGTGCAAGAATGCAGGTATTTTCGTCCATCATGAGACCGGTGCCGTTATTTGTTGCCGACCAAACAACCACGCGGCCCCTTGATGCTTCTCGAATCGAAAGAGACTGCCCGGATAAGGTGTCTGTTTCCGACGCAGAATATTTATCCTATGGGAGAAGACCGGTGCAAGAATGCAAGAAATTGCGTCTTGACGAGACCGGTATCGCCATTTCTTGCCGACCAGACAAACCACGCGGCCCTTTGATGCTTCTCAAATCGAAAGCGAGTGCCCGGATACGGTGTATGTTTCCGACGCAGAAGATTGTCGCAAGAAGACCGGTGCAAGAATGCAGGGATTGGCGTCATCATGACCGATGTTGCCATTCCTTGCCGACCAGACAACCACATCGTCAATTTTTGCTTTCGGAATCGAAAGCGACTGGCCTGATAAGGTGTATGTTTCGGACGCAGAAGGTTTCTCGCGAGAAGACCGGTGCAAGGGGATTTGCGTCATCACGAGACCCGTGTCGCCACTTCTTGCCGACCAGACAACCACGCGACCCCTTGTTGCTTTCGGAATCGAAAGCGACTGCCCGGATACGGTGGTTGTTTCCGACGCAGAAGATTTCTCGCTAGACGACCGGTGCAAGAATGCAGGAATTGGCGTCATCATGAGACCGGTGTCGCCATTGCTACCCGACCATACCACCGCGGCCCGTTTCTTTCCAGATCGAGAGTGACTGCCCGGATAAGGTGTCTGTTTCCGAGGCAGAAAAGTTTTCGTGAGCAGACCGGTGCCAGAATGCAGGGATTTGCGTCATCATGAGACCGTGTCGCCATTGCTTGCCGACCAGACACCCACGCGAGCCCTTGTCGCTTTCGGAGTCGTAAGCGACAGCCCGGATAAGGGGTCTGTTTCCGACGCAGAAGATTTATCGCAAGAAGACCGGTGCAATAATGTAGGAATTTGCGTCATCATGAGACCGGTGTCGCTATTTCTTGTCGACCAGACAACCACGCGGTCCCTTGGCTTTCCGAATCGAAAGCGACTGCCCGGACAAGGTGTCTGTTTCGGACGCAGAAGATTTCCCGAGAGACATACGGTCTGGAAGATCCACAGCGACACGCACGTCAGACATACAAGGGGTCTGGCGGCTTTCGCCGCCCCGCTCGATAGATCGATTCCAAGATACGCGATAGGTACTCAACATTCATTCGTGCCAGTACACATAAAGTATTCAAAATGAGAATAAATATGGATCGGTGCAGAAAGAGAATAGTATCTGACGAAGCATCAAAGTTAGTATGCATTCGTGAACGGAGAGTGGTGGTAGTGCTGTCGGCTTTCGCCGCCCCGCTCAATAGACCTCGACCGACCTCACCGCGAGAAGTACGCGCAGCGTCTACTCGCTTGGTTCATCGTGTATCATCAACTGACTGAGTAGATATCCGTATGCGTTGCAGCAGCAAAAGCTGTAGCACGGCACGCAGAATTCAAATGTCATGCGGAGCGCGTAGCTGATTGCTCGGCCAAAAATATTTGATCTGCTGTGACGTCGTGAGCCACACAACAACTGCGATGAGATGAGTGGTCCCAGCGAGAGAAAAATGACTGAGCAACAAACCGACCAAATCGTTCGAGCTACTGCTGCTGCTATACTGGCGTCATCAGCAGCTTATAGTTTACGCCGCTTAACGGGCGAGAGAGACCACGGAGAGTGCGGAGAGTCAGAAAATATGTGCCGCTCATCATGTCATGTGAAAAACTGAAAAACAAACAAATGTGTTGGCCAATAGTCTACCGCTGTATTGTACATAGATGAAGGAGCGGGCCCGCCGAGGGCGGACTGAACCTTGCACCACGCCAGATCGATTGAGGCGTCCGCTACCCGGTTCGTCCGGTTTCCACGAGCAGGCGAGACAGAACCACCAGTCCGTGAAGTATTGGAATGTGAGAACCAAGGCGGAACGATGAACGAACGGAAAATATCTGAAAGCTCTAAAGGTCCCGGATGAGACGAGAGATGGAAATAAATGAATAATATGCATATGCATACGACATGTGAGAGCCGAGACACAGACCGACCGCCGGTGTGTAAGAGTGAAGAGAGAGACAGGCATGCAATGTCACGTGGGTATCGATCGATGGAGAGCAGAGGAAAAGAGCGAAAGGTTCCGCTAGCGAGCGACGCGGAGTGAGGAGACATACACTACATGAAGGGGGAGAGCAGAGAAGAAATAACAACGAAGAGAGCGAATGTTCGACGCAGTGCAACGTACCGATAACCCGACATGGCAGCACCGAGAGACAAACTGGTGGTGTTTGAGAGCAGAGAGAGAGGGGGGGGGGGGCTGCACAAAATACGATGCGTCGTTGCCAGGGAGCAGAGGAAAGTGACGACCGGAACCAACCGCGAGCGACCGAGCCAGACGCGACCGAGCCAGACGCAGAGCGAGAAGATCAAAATATTCGTACATGTAGTGAGGGAGCGGAACGATCACGAAGCGCCCGAAAGATGCATGGAGTCCGGTGGAGACGTGGGAAGTGGGAGGTGAGGTGGGGGATCACAGCAGCACAGCAGAAGTACGGCGCTTACGAGTTGGTCGTAAAAGCAATGGTTGACAACGATGCTTCAGTAGAAATAAAAGCGTCTCTGGCTCTCTGTGGTGTTGCGCGGGGCGCGAGGTTTTGGCCGCAGCACTTCTGCGGCTGCTTCCTGGTTCGCTCGCACTACGAGGGCCCTGCGGCAGGTTAGCCCCCCCCCCCCTGGTAACGGGCGATTTCCTCGATGGAGCGGGTGGGAGACTCAGACGGTACAGCTGCAGCAGCACCGCAGCTGCAGCTGTACCGCAGAGCTGCGGGCATGCGGGCCGCGGGAAACGCACCGAACCAAACCCGGCAGGACTGTGCGCATTCATCCAGCGCCCATCGCAAATTCCAAGAAAATTCTGCTGCGTGACCTCCCACCTCCCTCCCACCTCCACGCCCTCCAAGCCCACACGCCAGACTACGCCCAGCAGGAAGAGGAAAGAGGACAAGAGAGAGAAAGAGAGGCGTTCGAAGAGGGAGGTTGGCTCAGAAGGTGCGCATTCCAGGCGGGTACGCATCCAAGGCGGGTAGCTATCTTGGTACATAAGGTGGGGGGAGCACCACTTGTCATCACAGGCGAGGAGCGTACTTTCCAGCAGCGTGGTATCGACTACACACAGACAGAGTAATCGTGAGAAGCGGGAAAAAAATCATCCAACACCAACACTTTCATTATTACATAAAGCAGTCTCGGACTGGGGCTTGTCCCCAAGGATTTGCAAAGATTACTTTCGAAAATAGTGTGAGACTTTTGGTGGGGCAGAGCGTGGGAGTGCTGCTGGTGGGAGTGCTGCTGCGACGAAGTAATTGCGTGTGGCCATTGTGTGCCTGCCTGCCTGCCTGCCTGTCTGCCTGCCTGCCTGCCTGCCTGTCCACCTGCAGCAGCGTAGCAGCAGGAGTGTACTACCGCGATTCCTTTGCTGTTGTGGCTGCTTCTCCCTTTCTACATTAGCCGGATTCTTATGGGACACGAGAAATGGCACGACGGATTTTTTTCACTTTCCAAGAATCCGTCCACGGATTCGACCAAATGACAGACCTCTCACCACATCACCACAGCTTGCTCCCCCCATGATGGTCGGATCGCCACGAAACCTTGAAGGCTGTACGCACCAGCGTCTTTGTTGAAGTCTGTGGTGACTGCTGTCGGGTCTGTGTGTGCCGAGAGATGTTCATCCATGTGAGCAAAAGCAAGCATCCGTGTGGAGAATTCGCCCGCGATTCCATACGAGAAATAGGGGTAAAAACCGTATGCGAGATCTCCATACGGATGCTTGCTTTTGCTCACATGGATGAACATCTCTCGGCACACACAGACCCGACAGCAGTCACCACAGACTTCAACAAAGACGCTGGTGCGTACAGCCTTCAGGGTTTCGTGGCGATCCGACCATCATGGGGGGAGCACGCTGTGGTGATGTGGTGAGAGGTCTGTCTTTTGGCCAATCCGTGTCCCATCCGTGGGGGGGGTGGGTATGCCAGTCCAAAAAAATCTGTCGGACCACTCGTGTTCCGTAATAGTCAGCCTCAGTCACAGTCAAATCAAGGGTCTACGTGAAAAAAGAAATGAAGACGCATGGGCCCAATAAATAATCTAAAGTCGGGGTTCGTGAGGGGGGGTGTACTCATAGTCGTACATGCCGTAGTCGTTTGACCATTGACCTCGCATCCCTACAAAGCCGGGACGGAGCACGCCGGGTTCTCACCGGACCTCTCATATCGCCAAGCGCGAAGCACCGTGAGGTATTCGGCGAGTCGCATGAACGGTGAGCTGCATCCTGCTAAGGGTGTTCGGCATCTTGTGCTTACTTCCTTGCGTACGGATGACAGCTGCGTATGATTTAATTTATTTTCTGGTGCTTTCACTTCCAGAGACAGTTATAATGAGCCGGGGAGCGAGCGAAGCGAGCGACATTTTTTCCCTTCTCATCCCCAGGAGGGAAAAAAAATACTCTATATATCGGCCAAAGTTGCGCCGCGCGATACAGGGGCCCCAAAACTTGGTTTCCAGGAAGCCTATTTAGCACACCGTTGGAACCAGATCGAGATCTTAGGGCACCGATTGACGATCTGCTCGCTTCTGAGGAAGAAGGAAAATAGCGCGCTCTTCTCCACACCGGTCTCGTCGTGCTCCGAGAGCAGATGGCCGTGCTTCACCGGCATATGTTGCCTATTTTCGTAGGAGGTTTTGCTCCCGAAACCCGGGGTTCTACGCGAAAAGGCGTGCACAAAAGCGGAGATCGCGCGCGCGAGATTCAGACCAGGACAAGAAACACCGACAGAGAACACCACCAACAAACGCATCACCGCTGAGACGCTGGTCTGAGACCAGCTATGAAAACCAGGAGGGGACCGGGCCTATATGACCTGTGCACTGTAGGCATGCGCCATGTGTAACCTGGCGGGTATGTATTGATGTTGAGTGGGTCCAACCAACTGCTTTAAAAGAGCAGACCGATGACCACACACATAACACACCTTCCCAAGTCCAGATCACACCTACCATCATCGAGAGACCCGTCGAGGGCGTGAGGGTCTACTACTGCTGCTGCTGTGCGTTATCAGGATGGTTCCCGGCGGGATCGGTTCAGGTTGCGTACTTGCGCCGCGCTACTGACTGTCTTCGCAAAGAAAGCCGTGCCCTGCATGCTGTTGTTGCTGCTTCAGGGCTGCAGCATGGCCTCTCGGCCTCTCGCATAAAAGTCATGACGTCACATGACCATCAACGGCTTTTTGTTGTTTTTGGTTCATGCTGGACTGCTTGCTTTCACTTGGGCGGGAAACTCGGAAAGCTTGAGACAAATGTGGCGGGCAAGTTGTGAGCCTGACGCAATATTTGCCATCTGTCGTGTCACAACCCTATCTATTTCTACGCTGCTGATCGTGTTCCTCGACGGTGTGATGTGTGATACGCTCGCCGCCAGGGGGATGCTGCATGTATGTGTGCTTCTTCCAGATGCCCAGATGTGCGTGTTGGCGTCCGCACAGCGGGAAGACTTCACATTTTGTTTCTTCGTGCATGCGCATCAAAACGGGAAGAAACAACCGCATGTAAAGTGCAAAATTTTGAATGAACGGTGGTCGCTCCCGTCGCACACCTGCTGTCCCTCTGTGGTGCACGTGTAGCTGCACCGCAAGCGATTCAAGCTGGTGTGTGTCGGGATTCGTGCACCATCAACATCGCACCTAAGACTACTGCAAGGTATTGAGTCGCACCACGGGGCTCATTACCCCCCAATACCTAGTATGCACTGTGTAACTACCTCGAGGGTGCTTGACCACAACGTGGTGCGATTATCCCCTTTGCGCGGAGTGACGGTTTTCGACCCCGCACAACATAATCAGCTTGACCTCCATTTAGGGCCGGTCTTAACGAAGGAATCGGTTCCCGATTTCGCTTCCCTGATTTGATTATAAGACCACAAGATCCAAAGAACTCTCTTGTTGATTGGCTAAAAGTTCGGGAACCCGTGGAATCTTTAGGACTTATAATCGGATCCCCCCTCTCCAAATCGGGAATAAAAAAAAAGGTAAAATGATTTAATCGGATCCCGATTTGGGTGAAACGAAACCAACTTCGAACATTAACGGTCCAGTCGACGGCAAGTGAGGCACTGACGCAAAGAAAGTAGTGCCGTGGCAAGGCGCCACACCAAGCCGCGACACCAATCCAGCACGGAGTGCGCACAGGCACACCCACGTTGGGGCCCCTTGTTGCGCAAGAGCAGTAGAGGAAGAATGTCCTATTCGCAAGGCGGGGGGCGTGACCAGGAGCATCACCAACATCTGGTCCTGAAAAAAAAAGTGTGTGGGATGTATGTGTTGGTCTGTGGGGCAATCTCCCGTGGGTTGTCGAACTTCAAATGCACAGACGAATTGGCGGCTTTCCGTCGGACGAGGGCCGATTCAAAGTGTCACATGCATAGACATCGTGTCAGTACCACACAGAGGCCATGTAGTACGCGTTTGGTGTGTGCTTCTCGGGAGCGATAGCTCCCCATGTGGTGTGGCCACGTCATAGCAGTACGTCACAACAGCAATCTGGCAGTTGGCAAGCGGCGGACCTCTCGGGTTGTTCGCGGTGGACTGCAGAGATTCGTTTCCATTTGGCAGATCTCCCGTTAAGACACACAGGCCATTTCTGTCCGGATTTGGGTAGATCCGACTCTTGTATTCTTATAATCAAATTCGAAATCGAGAACCGATTCCTTCGTTAAGACCGGCCTTTCCTTATGGTTACCGCCCAAAAACCAAACAGAGGTAAAACAAAAAGCGGTAACCTGGTTGCCGAGCTCACGAAGTGATCGGCTTGTTTTACAACGTCGCTGCCAAGCGACGTAAACACAACCTCGATGGCAAACATCGGGGGGGGTGGCATGTTTTACAACGTCGTTGCCAGTGACGAAAACCCAACCCCCATGGCAAACATCGGGGAGGGGGGGACTCTAATTGCTGTATACGTTTTACGCAACGGGCACCACGGATAGAAAAACCTCTCCAGTAGGGGGGTCAATGACTTATTTTCGTGAACGAAGCCCTCTATACTAATCGAAATTGCCCTGGGGGGGGGTGGGGGATGGCCCATGTGCCCGGAATTATATTTACGTAAATCGATGTTTCAACCCGTAAGTGGGCGAGCTACAATGCCCAAAACGCTCCTCCTTTGTGTCGCCTACAACTGTAGACCAGGGCCACTTTGTTGTTTAGTTTGTGTCTAGGGTGTGTCCAAAGCCTCTGCCTGGTCGCACAGGAGGTCCTTCGGAAAGCTTGCTGGGAGGAAGAAAAGTTTGTGAAACCTGAACGCTTTCCAGGACGAAGGCGGGACCGTCAGGATCGTTCCAGCGAATCGGGCTAAGTTTCTCGCGAAAGATTCAGTAGCTGTCGCGATGCTTACAACAAGCGACAGCTGATAGATGTAACTGTCGTCGGACGTGTGCGTCCACGGTAGGAAGTGCGTGTGATTGCAAGAAAGAGCCGTTGTTTGTTATTGCATTTGATTTTGTCGTGCAATCTTGCCTCCGTCGCTTGTTGTTGTGTCTCCCGCCGGCGCCTCGCAGCGTCTGTTTCACGGTTAGCCGCCAGCTGCTGTGGTGTCTGCTGCTGTCTGCCGCTGTCTGCTGCTGTCTGCTGCTGGTGCCTTGCAGCCTCTCTCTCTCGGTTAGCTGCCCGCTGTCCTGGTGTCGGCGGCTTCCCTCGCTGTCGCCCAGCGGCGGCTCTCTCTATCGGCCCACCCGCAGCCTGTGTGTGTGTCTTTATCATTAGCATCGACCGCGCTAACCGTCTGACCAATGAAAAGACGTCAGTCTTACAGTAGTGCGGTTGAAAACACAAAACACTTCTATCTGCCATGAACTGGGACCCCATGAGGGGGCAGCATGGGGAGGCCAAACTATCTTTCGGATCAAAGACAGAAGAAACGGTGGCAACAGAAGAAAACTGCACGCGTCTACAAAGGCTATTACTTTGTACTCGAGTTCGTGTAGGAGTACTTTCACCATTATCCTCTTTGTTGTCGCTACCATTATTCTGATCCTCATTTTGACAACAATCTCTTGCCAGTTCTTCCCTAGCCCTGCGTTTTTTGTTTGGAGAAGGTCATCTGGCTCAAACCCTTTGCTCTCTTCCACTCCTCCATGTTTTCCTCCTCCATCGTTGTCTTCGTCCTCCTTTCTTCCCTTTCCCTTTCCTTCGTCTCCGTCACTCCCAAAAGAATTACCCTCATTACTATCCTTGTCGAAGAGATCCCAACCGATTGGCCCTGGTGGAAGTTGGTCGATCAGTAGCCCATGACGTTTGAACACATCGCGAGTTCGCATCGACAGAAAACGAGCCAGCTCGAAGGTAAACCGTCTCCGAATCCTGTTCTTAGTTTGAAAAGCTTTCAGGCGAACTAAGGCTCTTTCGTCGTCAAAATTCCCCCGGCAAAAAGCTTCGTGCGCCAAGTGGTTGGCGATAGCAACGATGAGTCGATTGGTGCCTTTGCCAAGACCACCATACGTTGAAAAAACAGGTGTGCGTGTGTGTGAGAGAGACAGACAGACAGACTGACAGACAGAGCTGCCTAGGGACCCCCTTTCCCCGCGGCTTTATGTGTGTCGCTCGCTGTGCCCGCTCTGCTGTGAGCTCATAGCAAAATTGAATGAATAGACGTCCGTTGCGGTCGATTGACCCGAACTCCATCCGCGAGGCTGAGGCGCACATTGACTCTACTTCGCTGGCCGCTGTATGTGTTCGCTCGCTGTGCCCGCTCTGCCCGCTGTACGTGTGTCGCCGTGCCCGCTGAGCGTGTGTTGCCTGCTGTGCGTGTGTTCTGCAGCTGCAATCTGCTGTGTGGTCACGTGCGGTTTTGCTGACCCTCCTTTAGTATCAAGTGATGTACTCTAAACCCTAGATAAAGCGAACAGACACACGCACAAAAAAATTGTTCTTGGTGGAACGCTATTTTGCGCCGAGGCCTCAGGCCAGATTTGAAATCTCGTTTCGCTCGAATCATTTCTACCTTCTATCTAAGTTGTTCCGGACAAATTGCCAGCCCTCAATTATTCTGTTTGGGATACGGGTGACACCGATCTACGGAATCTCTTGGTATGCGATATAGAGAGAATGTGCGATATATATGAGCCCCGATGCTCTGCACGGCATGCTCTCGCTCCCTCTTTCTCTGGGCGTGGCTGTTGTACGCGGGATTTGCCTAAACACAGCGCTCTTCCCTTAAAACGGCATCCGCACATTTTTTTCCGGACTTGGCCAGTTTCTCATGGACACGAATATAGTGCCAGTCCTGACAGCACCTTCTTGGAGTCGATTTCACGAAAGAAACTGTTACACCTCTATCGAATTTCCGTCCTGGCCCCAGTCGAGGGAACATTCTGTGAGTGGCGAGCGTGTAGGAGGACCCGGTTCAAGGTATTCGTCAATTGACTTTCACCGGAACCGGTACACCTTGGCACTACCATGTCTCGTTTCACCCGTTTTCGCATGTTGGTTGCGAAAAGAAGGCTGGTAAAAAAACATTCGCGTGTGCCGGAAATGAAGGCAGAGAGACGCAAACGATGCATGTGGATAAAAAACGTTCCCTCCGCGGGGACCTGCAGCGCCGAACAACTCCATCTACATTCGGCTCTAAAAGCGCCGGTTCGCTTTTTTTGTGCCGTGCTCTGCTGGTCGAGGGCTGCCCATCAAAGCAAAGAGTTGCCGCGGTAGGGGGAGACCAACGTCTAACCTTGTGAGGACACACGGTACAAACGTGCAACAATAATGAGTGAACCGTGTTCGTCGCAACGATCTATTCCACAAATCCGCTATAATGCTCCCTATCCAGGTGTGGTGCCGTCGAAACGGATGTCTTCTGACGATTACAGCTGCGAGGAGGAATGCGCGGAGTCCTACATGAGGTTCCTCGTCATATTTTGCTGGGTATGTATGCGAGTTATTCTCGACACAGTCACACGCTCCTTGAAGAAGAGCGGGCCGGAGTCGAACTGTTTGTTCACTCCCAGGAAAGGAAGGAGAGAACATTCAAGAAGTATTTGTGACACAGGTTTTGTGCCGCCTCGTTCGAGTGTTCATGCCACGTCCATGTACAAGAAAATGCCAACGATACGCGCTACACACCCGATGATGTGCATTGAAAAGTTCGTCACTTCAAGTTGCTTTGTGTTTTCGTGAGGACGACAAACCATATGGGAGCACCATTCTTGTATCATCCATCGATAAATGAACGTCCCTTGTGTCGACTCGAGAATGAATCAACTTCCTCCAACGTCATCCGGTCTATTGGCAACTACCTATCGTAACCGCTACTTGCCGCCAACTTTGTGTTGCAACTCTGCTGTCAGATGGGCGGGGGGCTTTTCGTGAACTTATTCCTGCTCGCCGTGTCACGCTTCAACCAACCATTCATGGAGTTCATTAAGTGAGTATTTTGTATCAGGTGCTGTAGTTGATGTTGTTGTGTCTTCACATTAGAAACCGCTCGGTCTCCGCTCAGTACTATGCCTTCTAATCCCATACTGGTCCAACTGAACCGCGCATCAGTTAGTTTAGTTAGTCTCCAAACCCTAGACACGTACATGATGTTATTGTTTGTTGTGGTCAACACGTTCCCAGATGCCTTAAAAGATCGCTAGTCTAGGACCAAGGACTATTCTCAGAAAGGGCATAGCTGTTTGAAATCTGGAAACACTGTAAATACCGTTAGGAATCCCGTCTCCAAACGCAGTCTGCTGTGGACAGAGATTAAGCAAGAAGTTTGCATGCCCCCCCCCGACGCTGCTTTCGTGCCTGCTGGAAGCCTCCGCCACTGTACGATTCCAATCAAGACCACAAAACAGTTCGCTCCTCGGTCTATTCCAATGTCGGTAGTTTCTGCGTGGTCCAGAAAACAATACAAAGCCTTCGCCGTACATAGATCGGGCTTGTTTGTCTTGGTTCCACGGGAGAAACTAGCCACGACGGTTTCCACGAAACGCGTGGCAATCCACTCCTCCTCTCGTTGTTTTGCAGGCTAACTCAACAACTCGACATTTACCCGCACGTTCACGCGAACGACACCAATGGAGGTTCTCAATTGTTTGGTTCCTAAATGGTGGTATGGATCTGCAGTTTGTAGGCTGTTGCTATTACGACGTTCTGCTCAATTGGTGATACACCTGCGCTGTAGTAGGACGTCTAGCGCTAGCCCCGGTAGTACTCGGGTCTTCTAGCGATGATCGCCTCACGTGTGGCTCGATAAATTGATCCACATGGACTTCCCGGTACACGCATCCGGCTACATCGGGGGATGAGGGGAGTGATTCACAAGTGCAACAGAATCACTGAACACAAAACGATTTCGAACGTAGCTCGCCATCGTGGTAGAAAGACTTTGTGAAGTTTTCGGATTGGCAACCTCACAGTCCATACGTTCTTCATCGTGACAAGCATGGATAAAGCGACGCTCACGCCCATAGATCGTAGAGTTCCACCACACTGTCTGGGTAGAAACATGTAACATATTACACGCGTATTGTCCCGGGACATTGTTGCTACGTACGATGTATATGTTTCACACTCTCATCGATGGCTGGTTGAGAGGCAGCCGAAAATGGGCGAAGGATGCAACATGTATCATTGCAAGTATCCAACGATTCTAACACCACGGTCCACGGCCTGCCTTCTGTTGCAGTGACCGGTGTCAGCGGAGCATCTGTTGCTACTTTACCAAGGTATGATGATGCGGATTGGGTGACTTTTGGCGGTCTTGCGCTTGTCTCAGACTGTTGGTGACGTCCGTCTCTCGTATGCGTGCCCGTTACATATTGTGTGAAGCACTCGCACTCAGTTTCGTGACAACGCTGAGAACCAGTTCATCCGTGAACCCATACTTTGACGGTTTCCGCGTCAGAGGTAGATACAACTGTTCTTGTTCGGATGACATCAAAGTAGTCGTTCTGTCCTGTGTTCAAGCGTAGACTACTGCCTTGCGTTTTCCAGCGCCTCGAATGATTCGCGCAGCACACAGCATGCTGTTTGGGCCCCGGCTTTGACTTTTCAAGAGTGCAGCTCACCGCGATTTGTGCATGATGCTCTCTTACCTCCCCCCGCCCCCCCCCGTATATTTTCCTTTCTTACGCTCCAATCCTTTAGATTTTTACAATTAACATTTTGTTTGCTTGTCTGGGGCCCTTGCCCTTGGCAAGCGTGCTCTGCTGGTATCTCTGGCGGCATCTGCAGTGTCTCTGCCTTTTCTGCTGGTACCTCCCCCGACAAGCTGGTGAGTGCCGTGGAAGCAGTCGTTGTTACAGGGTCTTCGTTGAGGGCACGGTCACTTTTCTACATTAATTGTATGCTACAGGCAACACCCGGCTGATATATTCTAGGTGCTCACCCGTTGAACGGGTGCAGTAGTTTTCTCTCTTTGATTTGAACAGCTAGTGTCAACGGTCCCTGTTGCTGTCTCTCGACAATACTAGAACGCAGTAGGGCCTACGGCAAGGGGTGGCTTCTGTCGATAAAGTGAAAAAAGGCGAAACCGTGTTACTGCTGTGCCTCGAAGGAATCGTGGGAGGCGTACGGCGTCACCTGTGCTTCATTTTCCCCTCGTAATCCACAGAAGGTTGTATACGTTCCCCCAACCGCAGCAATGTCGCTCTCGTTGCACCTCCTTCTTTGGCGTGTCGCAGCGAGGATAAAGACACAACTAGCGGTGGACCGCCTGGGAAGATATCCGGGTCAAAAATCGTGGCGAGATCGGGGCTGGCTGATCATGATGCGGGCGCGTCGACAAAGGTCCTTGGCAAGGTCGAAGGGCTGGCAGGCCAGGTTGCGGAAGCTCGACCATTACGACGAGGCCAACATCATGAAGTATGCCATGAGGGATTTCATGGGCAGCCAGACCCCTCCCGAGATAGAGCTACTAGAGGCGGGAAGGCTCAAGATGAATTTTGTGCGGGCGGTGACGGCGGCGATTGAGATCCCCGAGGAAGGGTTGTTCCGCCACATCATTTCGTACCTATGAATTGGGGGCGGGATATACTACATGTATCGCCTAAATAGAAGTACGGAGGAGAGTACCATGGCCTTCATGCAGGAGGTCAGGGGCTAGATACCATGGAGTGAGCATAGCCCCCGACGTATCCTTGCAAGATCCGACCAGAGCTACTCCAGCGTGGTTGTGATTGTGATGGCATCTCGACGAGTGTCGTCAGGGCTGCCTTCCTGAAACTTTTCAGTTTATCAGCGGGCAGCGTTAACAACTCGAGAGCGCACACAGCGCGACACGCTCAACCAACTGAAAAAACAATGTGCTGAAGAAGAAGGAGCAGCCTTCAGATTTCAGTTGAACCAGCAATAAACCGAGACGGAACGCGACAAAACCGAAACACCGGTGAGAAGCAGTTGTTGTCGCTTGGTATTGTAACGGCACAGCACCGCGGTCGTGACACTACAATGTAATAGAACCATTGAACCACCGCCGCCCAACCATCAGATACCTGACGTACACCGCAACAAGCCCCAGTAAGGTAACCTAGAACCTTTTTTTGTCTTGTACTCGCCCGCACTTAAGATGCCCGAAAAATGCTCGAGGCTCGCGCCGTATACGCTGCGCCGAAATTCAGCAGCGGCTCTTGTGTCGCGTAGTTCATTTTTTCGGACGGGCGAAAGTTGCCAGGTTCTCTTTCTGTCGTTTGCTGGTGGTGGTGGTGGTGGGGTCGTCGTCGCCGAATCCCCTCACTTTAAAATACCTTCCTCAGTACCGTATAATATCCGTACCGGTCAACGGACATGAAAAGTTCTCAATCGACTGCTCCATTCAGAACAACGTTCATTTTGTTTTGGGATGTCTTCTGGAACTTCATGACGTACATGGATGTACATGTAGTCGTGTATGGATATGCATAAGTCACCAGCTAAGTGCGGGCCGTAGGAGTGTCGCATGACAGCACGAGAACGGAATGACGAGTACGTGAGCACGCCGCAGGATAGAGGCGCTGGCCAAGATAGGCGGCCACAAGAGGTGTGCTACTGGCTTGTGTGCATCGACGTTGTGACAACATCTGATGACGACGGTGCTTTGACGACCGTCAAATTATCATCCGATGAGATTCTCACAACAACCTACGATAGCGCCTCGGCATGTGGCAGTAGAGCGCAACCATCATGCTTGCATGGCAGCTCCCTTCATGGCACAACTTCATTCACCACAATCCCTTGGTGACATACAGTAGTGCCCCGAACACGAATGAGGTGACAGTGATATGATACATACTCTCTCTCAAACGTTGCTTCGACAGGCTAGGGCTAACAGCGGGAGAAGGTTTGCTGTCGATCCTCATCGCTACCGTCCACCGGACGCACTGTTCGTACCATGCCTCAGCTGTTCTTCTTACCGCTGTGGCTGGGTCCCGAGTCGGTTCTATTGTTTGAATGGCGGGTGGAGGTGGAGTTGTTGTTTGTTTTGTTGTTGTTTCTCACATTAGCTCTATAGTCCACAAGAATGGGGAGCCCGTGGTCGCAAAAAACCCGCAACATACGACGCCGCGGGGAAACAAAACAAAAATAGGGTACAAACCACTCGGAAAAAGACAACAAAATGGTAGAAAGAAAAGAACAGCTACCGCACCGACCGGACGAGAAAAGAGCCCTAGGAAACCAATCAAAATAAAACAAAATAAAAATAAAGATAAAAGGAGGACGCTTCCCACACCCGCCTAAAAAAATCAAAGGGTGACGTACCAGCACCAGGCACTACGCACTAGGGCATGGGAATAATGTAGGCAACAGAACAAAGAGGAGGCAGATGGGCAGACAGCCAGAAATATAAAAGCAAAAGCAACAGCAAAAGGGAGATTAAGGTACCCAAAAAGGCAGTGTAGGCAGGGAGGACAGGAAAAAAGAAGCACAGTACAGAGGCCGAAGGCAATACAAAGGACATACAGGAGTATAGCATACAGCAGGGAGGGTAACAGAGCGAAACAACATCAGCCGGGTACATAGGGCCAAAGATGCTGCCTCGGCCGCCCTACTCGCTTCTACAGCAGTATATGTTGCTGTTGTTGTGGGTGAAGTTGTCGTCGTTCCTACATATCTCTCTCTCCACCCGTAGAGCTCGCCTCGAAGCGAGGGTTGTACCTACCGATAGCCTTGTGTTGCGAGGGCCCTCCCGCCGTGCCGCGCGCTCTCGGGGCGGACTGCGCACAGCACTGGCGAGGGCAGAATGTCGCGTCCCGACATCTACCATGGGTCCACCAATCACACCCCGATTAACAAGTGTAGGCTATACACACACCTGGAAGGGTGACGACGTCATGCTTCCTTTGAATAAATAAGTGTTTTTCCGCCGCTGGCGGCAAATCGGAATGAAATCGTGGCATTTCTATCTGTCGTTGACTTCTATTGTCTTGCGGACCCTTCGGGTCCATTTTATTTCGTATACCTGTTGTGGGTAAGTTAGCCTGTGACCACAGGAATCGACCCCGCCAAGTGTTGAAATAGTTCAGTATGGGCAGAGGATTAAGGTACTGGGCAGAGAGAAATGTGAAGACAACAACAGTGTACCTTTATGAAGGTGGTCTCCACAACAACAAACAAGTTCGGCGGATGAAATGGCTGCTCTTCCGCTCCCCGGGTTTATTGCCCCTTTGTACGAACCTCGGGTTTAAAGCAGCCTCGATCGCCGTCCGTACGCGTCTGTAAGTACGGTAGCTTCTCACAAAAGGAGTGAGCCCATGCTTTGCGATGTTCGTGTGTTCCTATGCATACGCGTACTCGGATTTATTTATGGTATTATTCATGGTTTCACATTCGCCGGGGCCGCCCGCAGCAACTGAACACATATTTCCAGAGGCCATCGGGTCTCTCCTTGCACTACTCCGCCCGCACACACATGCCATCGCCATTCCACCTACGAGCGCAGCGGCGACTGCCCGTGGCGGTCGTCCGCGAAGCGCCCCTGTGCTGATCTACAACAACACTTACTTGACGCGGTCGATTCCCGTCGTCACACTCAAAAATAATATGGACCCGAAGAGTCCGCAAAGCCAACATCAATCAATGACAGATGAGCCTAGAGCCCTTCGCTCGCCTCCACAAGTACACGCTTACGCTATGAATTCATTGCTAATCTGTCTCTGACTCTTTTCATTGATAGAGATGGATTCGTTGTGTCACATATTAAGAAAAATAACAAAAAGAAATGTGTGTTGTGGGACTGGTTCTACAGTGTGTTTATTTTGTATTTCCAATCATGGAGTGAACCGACCAGCCCTTGTCGTGGAAGCAAGAAAACTCTCAATCAAGTGGCGTGCATCAGCACAACGTGCACCTCGCCACTCGCCGCAAGATGGAGTTCCCCCACTAATCCTATGCAGTGTATCTGCTGTCTGCTGCTCCCCAGGAAGGCACATGTGTGATGCATCATCCATTTGGTTCCATGTGAACCAAATTCTGAACCATCCCCCCCCCCCGTCCCCTTGTATTTCAAGCTTTTTCTGCTGCACCACAAACATCCCACCCGCTGGCAGCTTTTGAAATTTCAAGTCGCGTGCCCCCGTCCGCTCTCTGCTTTTGGTCTCTTCCTGCGCCCTCCCTGCTCCGGTACACACCACTCCTAGATCGACAACAACCGCCCGGTCGACCATGGACATACGGTCCTTCTTCGGCCCTTCCTCGGGAGGGGCAGGCGGTGCGGCGAAACCCAAGCCCAAGCCCAAGACACCGGCATCGGCGAGCAAGAAGGGCGGTGGCCAGGCGAAGTCTCCGAGCAAGAAGGCCACCGCTAGCAGCAGCATCCCCAAGAACAGCAGCAAGGGTGGTGTCGGCAAGATGACGTGAGTCCTTGCCGCACACAGCAGCACGTCGTCTTCTTATTATGGGTGCCATGGGTGTGTGCACGTTAATGGAAGGCGGCGGTTGGCGGCGACACACCAGTTCTTCAATTGTGGTGCAATCAAGCTTTTGCCGCTGCTTTGGGCGCGTGGTGGATAGGGTTGGCGAATGGCGGATCGATGCGAATTCGAGCCACCATCACCCATGCCCACCGCCCTGCCGTATGTACCCCCTCCCCGCAGCAAAACTACCATCTGAACAACAATGAATTTGTCCTGTGACTCCTTGTTTCAACGAGTGCCATCCTTTCTTATCTCGACTCCAAAACCGCAACAACAGGCATCACACATGTTTGATATTTCAAAATCTTGAAATGTGCGATAGAGCGCGAATTTTTGGTTGATTGTGCCGCCTCCTTTACCACCCGGACTCGCAGACAAGCTACACATTTACTGCTGTAATTATGTATTTTCCTAATACAAAGACGAGTGTTGCATCTACACCAATACAGCAGTGTGTCGTCGAGTATCGATACCGTTTTTTTTCGTCTGTTTTATATATGCGTTCATCTTTCGGCATCTATTGTACGTTTTGGACGGACCAGCCGGGGTTGCAATGGAGGAAAACCACACCGCTTTCTTGTTGTGTTTCTTGTCCATCTTTCTCCTGCGGCACAGCAGTGTAGCTCCCGCACTCACGTACGAACCTCTAGGTTTGCCCTCCAAGGCTTGAAAGGTTCTCAGTCCCGACTATTAGGGTTATCCGACCGATGGCCGCCTGATACATAGGTTTAGTGTCAGGGGTGCTTAGCCGACCCTACAAAAATGGAGCTCAAGCTCTTAGGTGCGTGCCCAATTTTGGTCATCCTCACTCCCAAGTTGTTCGGTACGGGCTCGAACTGTAGCTCAGCAGTAATTATTATCCCTTCGGCGGCCGCACCCCTCAGTTTGGAGAGCACCTCCAAGACCAACGTTTCTTCGAAAAAGGGGCAGGGCGCGTCCTCCCAAGCAGCAGCAGCAGCAGCAGCAGCAGACGACGACGACAGCGACGACGACGTGGTCGAAGTAACCCCGCACCCCGCCAAAAAGAAGAAGGATAGCACCTCCTCGGGTTCACCCGCAGCGGCGAGTCCGGGCAAGAAGAAAGCAGCAGGAAGGGGCTCGATAACAACAACCAGTGGTAGTAGCGGCAGCAGCAGCAGCAGCAGCAGCAGCAGCAGGAAGAGAGCGGCGAAGTCGGCAGTGAACTACAAGGAAGACGATGATGATGACGGTGAGGGAGGGGGCGGTAACGATGACGACGACGACGACGAAGCCTTCAGCGGTTCCGACGCGAAAGACGAGGAAAGCGACGAGGACGACGACGACGATGACGCCGACGATGACGTCACGTCCAAGTCCCGCAAGCGGAAGTCTGGGGGCTCGCCGGCGCCTAAGGCGGCGGCGCCGCCTAAGGTGGCGGCGGCGGCCGCGTCGCCGAGCAAGGCCAGCGTGAAGACGAAGAAGAAGAGGGCGGTTGTGGAGGAGGATGAGGAGGATGACGACGTGCAGGAAGTCGCCAGCTCCAAGCATTTCTCTTCGGCGACAACCAAGAAGAAGACGGCGGCACCGGGCGGCGGCGGCGGCGGCGGCGGCGGCGGCAGCAGGAAAACGACTACGTCGTCCACGGTAGACCTTGGCGGGACCTCAAGCGACGAAGACGACGCACAAGAAGAAGAGGTGGCGCCCACCCCGCCGCCGAAAAAGAAGCCGGCGCCGGCTAGCAGCAGTGGCAGTGCGAAGAAGACGCCCGGCGGCGGCGGCGGCGGCGGCGGCTTTCGGCCGGCGTGGCGGGGCGGGGCGCGCCTCGCGCCTCCGAACGAGGGGAAGAAGGAAGTGCCCGTGGGGAAGGAGCAGTGCCTTGCGGGGAAGGCGTTCGTGGTGAGCGGGGTGCTCGACTCACTCGGGAGGGAGGCGGCCGAGGACCTGATCAAGCAGGTACGCAAGCGCGTACCAACGGTGCTCCATGTACACGTGGAATGTAATTGTCGTTTTGTAGTGTTGGACAATTTTCTTTTGTTAGGGTTTCCTCTCCGTGCATGTGTGTTTTTTGCGGATTTCGTACAGGAATGGACACCCGTAAGTCTGGGCCGAATATTTGGGACCTTGGCCGCGTTGAAGGTGGAGAAAGCGGACCTACTGACACGAGTTTCCTCTGCCGACGAGCTCAAGCCCGTCGATCACCCCACCCCACAAGAGCAATTCCACGTCCAAAAGAACCCAACCGTAGGTGTCTTATATTGTATTTTTTCTCCCTGATACCCACCCCCTTTCCCCGTCCCCCGTGGCGGCCTGTCTCTCCCCCGCCCTTCTTGCCCCTCCGAACAGTACGGTGGCAAGGTGACCGGCGCCGTGAGCAGCAGGACCCACTTCCTGGTGCTGGGTACGGTGCTGGATGACGGACGGCCGCCGGAAGAGGGCAGGTGCGCGGCGCTACTGCTGTAGCCTGGCGTTCTGAGGGCGCGCGATGGGCGTGGGATACCACCTACGAGCGTCGCGGGCGGTGGGGGGTGGCGCGACGTGTTTCGGGGTTGTGGTTTGGATGATGGGGGGTCGGAGGGGGTGTGCTCGTAGCCGTGCATGTCGTGGTCGTTGGACCATTGACCTCGCATCCGTACAAAGCCGGGATGGAGCACGTAGGGTTCTCACCGGACCAGGCTCTCACATCGCCACGCGCGAAGCGCCGTGAGGTATTGGGCGAGTCGCGGGGAGAGATTTCGTTGCTGTTGCTGTTGGTAAACCGATGCGGCGATCTGCGCGACGAGAGGACAGCAGCGATGGAACCTAGCGTGCCATGCCTGTTTGTTGTTACCGCCCACTGTGCCGGTTTGGCAGTAAACCTCACGGCCGGATTGATTACAAGGCGAAGTGCGTCCCGATCGATCGATATGAATGTGATGCAATCTTTTGTGGCCCTTGTCCCGGCACCGGCTTTGTGCACTGCGCGCAGCAAGTACAAGAGGGCCATGGTGATGAAGACGAGAATCATCGACGAGGACGGCCTGTTCAAGATGCTCCGAGACTCCAACCCCAAGGGGCAGCAGCCGCCGGGGGGTGGGAGCCAGGACCCTTCGTCGGCAGCAGCGGCTCCGGCCAGCAAGGTGGGGTTGTTGTTGTTGTTGTTGTTGCTGTCGTAGCTGTTGGTGATGGTGGTGATGGTGCTGTTGTTGCTGCTGTGGTTGTTGCTGTTGCTGTTGTTGCTCGCTACCGCTGTCGTGTTTTTGTTGATGTTGATGCTGCCGCTGCTGTTGCTTTTGTTTTGTTGTCGTTGCTGTTGTTGTCGTTGTTGCTGTTGCTGTTGTTGTTGATGTTGTTGTGGTCGAGAAGAAGCCCTAATTTCTCCTTATCCTAACCCCCCCCCCCAACCACACCACGCCCCCCCCCCTCCGTGCCTCGCTGACGCGTTTTCAGCCGGCCGTGGCGAACCCTTACCAGCCCAAAAAAGCGGTCGTGAACCCGTACGCCTCCATGCAGGCGGCCGCCAAGAAGAAAGCAGCCGTCAACCCTTTCGGTGCCGCTGTCATCGCCGGTGGCAAGGGGAAGGCCCCGGCCGGAAAGTCTCCGGTGAGCTATGTAGCTGTTACACGGCACCTGTGGTCTGCAAGCAGGGGGGAGCGATAGATCGGGGAGTTGCTTCGTCTGGGATTGGTTGGTGGCTGTGGTATTTTACTCTTTGTACGGCGTGTGCACTCGTCTCATGTTGCTGTGAACTGCTGTTGCGCGCATTGGCTGGTGGCATTTTACTTTGTGTACGGCGTGTGCATGTCTCGACGCCTCTGTTCCGCACAGAGGTTGCCTGACACGACTACACATCAGGGTCAATTTTTCGGTTGCGATAAACCTCTACGACAACCGTAGTCTGGCCATCCGTTTGCGTCGAAGACGAGTTCCGAAACGCATTCATTGCCTTAATTCCCAATCTCCACCGACTACCCGCAGGCTGGGACTTCCTCCTCCTCCTCCTCCTCCTCGAAGGCTGCGGGCGGGGCGAGGGCGGCGGCGGCTGTCCGCCAAAACCCCGGCCAGATGTGGGTGGACAAGTACAAGCCGACTAGCTCGTCGGGGGTGATCGGGCACGCCGGGCAGGTGAAGAAGCTCAAGGTCTGGCTGCAGAACTGGGAAGGGTGGCACCTCAAGGGCGCCAAGGCTCCGACGGTGAGAGCAGGGAAGACGTGGTTGGGGGGCGGGGGAGTCGTACGAGCAAGGTTGCGTAGGCGGGGGGGGGGGCGGGGGGGGGGGGGGTACACACCCGGAAAATACCCAACGCAC
>FN649747.1:377460-389345 GCA_000310025.1 Ectocarpus siliculosus
CCCCCCGGGGTAATTTTTTGTTGTGGACGGTTACCCCCCCCCCCCCCCCGGTGACCCTGGTCCGGTGAGAACCCGGCGTGCTCCATCCCGGCTTTGTCGGGATGCGAGGTCAATGGTCCAACGACTACGGCACGCACGACTCCCCTGTGGGCTCGAAATCAACCCACAGCCTCCCTTTTTATGTGGCCGATTTTTTTAGAGAGAGGGAATGCCCCCCCCACCTACCCAGCAACCGCTACCTTCGGATCCGCGTCTCCCGTAACGCGTCTTTCTAGAAAATATTTGCGTACGTACAAACATAGACAGACCACCGTTGGAGATACTACCACACTCGAAGGGGATGCATGTGTTGGGAGTCTATGCAGCAGTGAGTGGAAGGAAAGCCCGAAGGATGCGTGGCTTATTTTTGAGTGTGTTGATAAGCCGATATACTGAACCATACAAGTGATGCCTGCCAGCTGGTGCTACGGACAAAAAAGCATAAACAACGTATTGCTGGACAATTGGCTTATTTTGAGTCTGTTTAAGCGTGTATACCCTGAATCGTACCAGTGACTCTAGCCAAAAAAAAAAAAAAGCTTTCTTCGTCGTTCAGGTGTTGCCGGAGTTCGTGCTGAGCGGGAAGGGCATGAAGCGTCCCCCCCCCGACTTGTTCGGCTCGCTGGACTCCAAGACGAGGTCGGCGGTCACGAGGTGCTACAATTCCCAGGCGCATAAGTCCCAGGCTCTGGCGGTGGCCCTGCAGGCGCCCAAGAAGGCCAAGAAGAGAAAAGCTCCCCCCAAGTCTGTTTCCATGGAGGTATGCGCTACTCTGTTTTGCAGTAGTGTTTGCGGGTTTTGGTGGTTGTTGTTGTTGTTGTTGTTGTTGTTGTTGTTAGAGTCGCTGTTTGTTGCGGGGGAGCGTGTCACTGACGGGTTTTTCGTTTCGAGTATGTTCGTTGCGTGTAATCTGTCAGCCGCGCTCGTTTTCTTTTTTCTTTTTTTCTGTTGCGTCGATTTTTTGTTGTTGCGGGAAATGTGTGAGCTATGGTCTTTGCTCTGATGAGGTATTTATGACTCCTTCATGCACGTCGGTTCGTGCTACGCCAGCCGTGTAGGGCGGGTGGAACTGGCGTTCCGGCCGCTTTGCCCCCCCCCCCCGCTCCTCCTTTCAATGTTAAATGTTACACACACTCTTGAATGCCCAGTGTTTCTTTTGAAGGTGTGGCTTGCCGGCACCCTGACACTGAATGATCGATAAGTGGCAACCACGACGACACCAACAAACGAATACATATGCGTGTGTGCTGTACTGTACTGTACTGAAGGGAGAGGACGGAAACGAAAAAGGGGGTGACGAGAGCGAGGAGGAAGAGGAGGACAACGACGTGTCGGCCTTCAAGAAAAAGGGGCTGCACATTGATGTTGTTGTCGATGTGGTGTTGTTTTTGCGGTCGATGGCGTTCATGCTGTCGGCGTTGTCGTTGCCGTGGTTGAAATATAGAAATGCCGTGTAAATGTCGGTATTTTTGGCGAAACGGGTCGGTTCGCGGAATGAAATATGGAAATGCAGTGTTGATATCGGAAAAATATGCGGAAAGTGACGCAAAAAAACAGCCTCTCAACCCGGAGAGGTGCTCCCCATTCCGTCACACATGACTTTTGTTTGTGTCGGCATTGTAGGGATGCGAGGCCTATGGCCTGCCGACTACGGCATGCGTTTACCTGATTACGCCCCCCGCCGCTCGCCGCACCCGCTTGTCGTGGCCGCAGGGGAAGTCCCGCTCCTCTCCCGCGGCCTCAAAAAAGGGCAAGGCCACGGCTACCCCCCGATCCAAAAAGACGAAGAAGTAAGGGAGGTGGAGTGAATACGACAGGCGGAGATATGACTGTCGGAGATACGACAAACGGAGACAAGACAGACGTGGAGATAAAACGGGCGGACTCAACTAACCCCGGTGTGGCCGGGCTGCGCATGCGTCCACATGCTCTCTGTCGCTGGTATAGTACGCGTGGCTGCAGCGATGAAAGCGAGAGCTAGCAGGGGTGCGAGCAACTTTGGTGTGCGTTGGCGACGGCAGTTGCCTCGGGGGGGACATGTGAAAAGCATCGCTTTTGTCGAGAGTCGGTGTTACATTTTTGCCTCCGAACCAATGAGCAGCGCGGGCAGGGATGGGGGTACTGGCTGAATTTGTGCTGTGATTCGGCGTGCTGCGGGAGGAACGGTGTTGTCCGGGTGTAGGGCATTGAATTCGGTACCGCGGGTCCCCTATTCCGGAAGGTGCCATCGAGTTGGAAAATGGAAAGAGAACCAGAGAACATCAAGGTACTGAGCATCGGAGACCCGCCTGGTTATTGATTCGAAGTCACCAGCAACAGCAGTAACAACAATAACAACGACAAAAACCTCTTGTGAGTGGTCGAAGAGACGAAGAGGCGGTTGGCGGTTTGCCCAATTTTGGTAGCGTGCGGTTGGCCCGCTCGGATCGAAGAGGGCACGGGGTACCAAACAGGACGAGCGAGGCGTGTGAGAGTGAAACCGCACAACTTTTGCCATGTTTGAGTGTTTGTGCGTTGGGAATGAAACGAGGGGCAGGCAGCGCTTGTGTGTTGCGGCACAGCAGCGGTAGCGTCATGATGAACGGAAGCGGTGTTCTGGGTTTCGCTTTCCCCCTTATAGAGAAAAGTTAAACAGCGGGGGGGCGGTTGTTGCTGTTATGTTTCTGGTGTGGAGCACTTCCCGTAAAAATTCTGGCCGAGTCATGGCCGTGCCCGTAGTCGGAGATGCATCTGGTCAATCGGCGATATTCCCCGGGGGTGGCGTGAATCATTTTTCTGACGAGTACCCCCCCCCCCCCCCCCCCGTGGGCTAGCTGTCTGCTTTGACCCGGGGCGTGCTTGATCTAGCTGTGGCGTTGTGGGGGTTTATGCAAGGTGAACAGGAGGTATGCGGTACGGAAGCTTGAAAGTAATTAACAGTTCAAGGGCGGCCTGGGGGTGTCGAGGGACGAGCCAGGAGGGGGGAGGGGGGTGTCGATTGTATTATCGTTGTCGGCGTACTTGATGAGAGAGGCGATTATCGTTGTCGGCGTACTTGATGAGAGAGGCGTGTGTCCAGAGAGAGGAGTGTGAATCGCTATCATTGTCATTAATTTTGTTCTGCGTCGTGTAGCGGCCTGTGAAAAATCGACGGGTGAGCGGTGTAGGTTGCCGACCTCACCAGCTTCAGTCTGCAGTAGTCGAGGGGGAGAGGCGTTGCCAACCGACCTACCTCGTGGCGCGTTGTCTCTGACTCCGGCGTCTCCGGGGCGTGTGTCCAGCTGTTGGGTGTAAATTATTTTTTGTTGTCTTTTTAAAAATCTTAATCTTCCGTCAAAGGGGACGGGCACGCCAACCGACCTACCTCTTTCCTTTGTCACTGACTCGCGTGTCTCCGGGAGTAGAAGGGGGGTAAGGTCCGGGCGTACTCATGTTTTGCATGCCTTAGCGGTTAGACCATTGACCACGTTGTCCTCAAGAGGACGGAGCGGGGTAGGGGAGATAAAAAGAAGGGCTTGCGCGGAGGAAACACTTAACATAATAAGAGGTCGTCGCATATACTCTGGAGCAGCAAGCAAGTTGTATCGCATGGATCTCCCAGCCTATAGAATCAACACCAGGCCGGATACACGAGAACCGGATCATACTCTGCGGAGAGGCATTGGTTCGGGCGCGGGAATCGCGACCGGTTTGGGCACGCAGCATTGTCCAGAAAGATATCCCCGGTCTTATGATAGCTGAAAAAGATACCTTCACGAGAACCCAGAGAAAGGGGGCGCGCGAGTTCATGCGGTTGGCGTACCGCTGCCAAAAAATCACGTATGTATAGTGTTGGTTCTTGGTCACAATCTTCATGTTTCTGTGCAGGCCTATTTCACCGTGCACACCCACCACTCTTTCGGGACAACGGTGTCATGCCGTCCAAAAGTCGAAGACACTTTTCTCATGTTTCTTTGGTGCCGACGTACGCGCAGAGGATCACACATCACGCACTGCCCCCTGCGGGAAAAGTTCACAACACCGGTTTGGTGTGTTGTTGGTGTAATCGGTTCTTGGAGTAAATTCGAGTGGCATCGTGACTCGCGTCGCCGGCAGGCACGTACTTCGCAGGGATTTCGGCGTGGTCCAGTGTGCGGTCAAACTGCGGAAAACAACGGTCCGCCTTTTTTTCTTACTCCAAGCGCTGCTTTTGTTCTGCTGCTCGTGCTACCGCGGACTCCCCCTCCTCCTCCAGCAGCAGTCGCCGCCGCCGCCGTCGACACTGCCTAGCACCCCCGACAGGACCCGAAGGCACTACGCCCCCCCCGCTGCTGCTACTTCTTCGACCCTCTCTCGCCGCCGCCGCCGTGCCACGGTCCAGCGCCGTCGCCGCCTCCCCCGAGGCCAGGGTGGCCACCCTCCGGGCGTTGTCCTCGTCGGTCCCAGCGACCCGCGCGGCGGCGGCGGGGGCCCCCCGGCTGGATCCAAGCGCCAGGGCCTCCGTGAGGCCGGAGCCGAGCGCCGCCCGCAGCATGTCCCGTCGGTAGGCCTCGAGCTGGCTTTCGGGTAGCTGTTGTTGACCGCGGTCATCGTCGTCGTCGTGTTTTCGATGCCGTCGAGGACGCTTCTTGCTGGTGTTGGTGGCGTCGTCATCGGTTCGTTGCGCCGCCAATGCCGGGGTCAGGTCTTTCGGCAGCCGCGCCTTGACCTGTACAGCACAAGGAGCGGGAGAGCGGGCGAAACACGCGCGCAGGTGTGTTTTTTTGGGTGTGCTGGGCCGGACACATGTTCAAACCGGGCCTTCCTTCCAGTCCCTCGCCCGCAACGCCCCCCACCCCCCGACCCCCCGCTTCCGCTGTAAAGCAAGCACAGATAGGAGGGCGCTAGGAAGCAACACGTGGCATCGAAACCAAGACGAGCACACACATCATCTGGTTCGTCGGGCGGTTGGCGTGGTCGACGCAAATTCAAGAAACACGCACACACAGCCACTTCCACACACACGCGTGCACGCGTTTTCTGTTGCGCTTGATGACTGGCGTCTTATCATTGGTCAGCCGGTCAAAGACCGGTTGATGCTACCTCACGCACACACAAGAGACACGAATCTTTCTGCCCCAAACGCACGTGAAGTTTTGCTCAAAAGAGCTGCACCAGAACCGAAAAGACACACAGCAGCAGCCGACCGTGCACCAAGCTCACCTAAAACTGGTGCTACCGCAGGGGGGTGGTGCACTTTTGGGGTGAAGTCTTGAACTCTTGGGATCAAAACGTTTAGCCCTGCTTCGGCGATCTCACGACGAAATAGGACGCGGCCAACGGGACCAAGTAGGGGGTGTCTACCCCAACAGTGCAAGATGAGGGTGACCCCCCCCCCCTACCGTACCATAACTCCTCACCCACCTTCTCCAGCACGTCGGCGACGCTGCGACCCTGCGGCAAGACCACGAGCATGGCGTCGATGCCGCCGCTGTAGCTGTCGCCGGGTACGTCCCTGCCCCTGATGACCGTCGCCTCGTCGCCCGGGTCCCACCACGAGCAATAAGATCCGAGCGCCTCCCCCGAGCGCTTGATCGCCAGGTCTCTGCCGGCCTTTGTCTTGAATCTGTTGGGGGTGGTGTTGACAAGCGGCGTGAGAAAAAGGGGGGGCGTGAGTACTGCTGCTTGCTTTGACCTTTGGAAAATAGATCAATCACGGTACATAGTTCAGAGGGGGGGGGGGGGGGGGGCAGCCTTTCGGCTCGCGCACAAGCAGGCTCTGCGTTGTTGCTGTTGTGAGTGTGGTATTGTAGTGGTGCCTACGACCAACAGTCTCCAGTTTGACGGATTCTTTCGGCCGCAACATGTAAACATGTTGCGGCACCCACTCAAATTTCGATCCATTTCGCACTCTGGTACCTTGCAGAGCGTGAGCGCCACACCATGAAACCAAACACGCCCTCAATATAAAAGTGCCGGACCGGCCTAATGAGGGCTATTCGAAACCTGAATAGTGCCGTATCGGCAGTATTCGCATTAGTGCCGATGGCCCGATTTAGTGCCGATGAACGGTCTTGGCACATACCGGCACTAAAGGGGCCCAGTGCTGTACTCCACACGGTTACCGATTTCCGTACAACAGTGCTTGCTGTGCTTGTGACCTTCCTCCGGGGAAAACCAGGTTGACGCGTCAAACACGCAGTAGGATAGTACGAACACACATACGCCATTGCCTTTTACAAACGCTTCTTGTTTTCAGCCGCAGTGAGACTGACTTTATTTTATTGGTAAGCAGGTTGGCGAGGTCGATGCAAAAATAAAGCACACACACCACACCACACCGCAGCAGCAGCAGCAGCAGCAGCAGCAGCACTCACCTGACGCAGAAACGCCTTCGATCGGGATCCAGGGTGCCATCGGGCAGCACGTGATACCTAAGCATCACCTGCATCGGGCAAAAGCAAAAAAAAGTTTTACGAGGACAATGTTAACGTTGTGTTATTCGTCGGCCGCTGGCAGTGGGAGACTCTTTATTGCTGTTGTTAGATCGAATTATTGAGCCGGCCGGTGACCGTGGAAAAAGGCAAGATTTCTGTATTGATATCGAGGGCATAGCACAGAAGGTTCTGGAGTTACTGCACTAGGAACGGAGGCCAGAACAGCCTCGACACCAAAAAAAGAACAAAACCTAAACAACAGAACCCAACAAGACCAACAGCAGCGTGAACGAGAGCAATGACTGAGAACACACGATTGACACTGGTAGTGGCGACAGCCAACGACCCAAGCAACCTCTTTCAGAGCCGACCCGCTATGCAGACGCTCAAATAATCCCTCTCCCTCTCTCTCTCTCGCCTTCTGGTGCCGTGTCAAGCGAACCGTGCGGTGCACCTGTTTCACTCACTCTTCACTCTTCGGGCAAAAAAAACAAACAAACAAACTCACGTGGTGAAAATCTATCCCCCGGAAGAATTGCCGAAGGTCCGACACGTGCCCGGCGTAGCCGTCGTCGTTGTAGCAGCCGCACACCCACGCCGTCAGAGGGTCCCTTCTCCGCGGTCGCCGCCGCCGCCGCTGCCGCCGCCGCTCCCCACCGCTACCTACCGCCGCCTTGACCTCCTCCTCGTGCCTTGCCGTCCCCCTCCCCCCCACGCTTTGGTGTTGGAACTCCTCCTGAGGGGGCGGTCGGCGGCGGCGGCGCTTGTCCGACGGGGACCGGGATGGCCTCAGCGGCGGCTAGCATCTCCTCCTGGTCTTCCATCCTGACCATCTTTTTCTTGGCTTGCTTCTCTCGGCGGTCGATCTCATCGTTCCTGGCCTTTATCTCCGCCCGCTTCGCCTCGGTCAGGACCTGGATGTAGTAGTAGTAGCCGCGAACGGTTTCGAGGGGTCACACGAGGTCTTCGGGTGTTTTAGGTGGTGGTGGTGGTGTTGGTGTTATTGTTGTGGGTGTTGTTGGTGTTGTTTTTGTTTGTGGCGGTGGTGATGCTCATCGTCATGGTCATGCTGGTGTTGGTTGTTCGTTGATGGTGATGGTGGTTTGCGTTGTTCATGGTGGTAGCGGTGGTCGTGGTGGCTGTTGTTGTTGTTGTTGTTGTTGTTGTTGATGATGATGTTGATGGTGGTGTTGGTGCTGCTAGTTTTCTTGTAGTTGTTTTTGTCCTACCCTAAATAGCTTTCAGCAAAAGGAGCAAACGAAACTCTAGGTGTACAAGGTGTCTGGCGGCGTTCGCCGCCTCGCTCGATAAATCGATTCCAAGAATAATCATCAAAGTGCTGCTGCCTGTACTCGACAATCGTGGAAGGCACAGCAATCACATTGAAAAATAGAAACCAAGACATGGAGATGAAAAAAAAGTGGGCTCCTTGCGGAAAGAGAGAGGGTCGTACCCGATTTGTGTCATCCGACGAAAAAATAAAGTACAAGCTGCGAACGAAGCGTGGTCTCATGCACCAGCAGCATCATTATTGATGGCAAACAACCGCCAACGGGTCGACAAAGAAAATCCACTTACGGAAAAGACTACAACACATCCCTTCCGACTGAGGCTACATCTCGAACGGGTAGTCTTTCTGTGAGGTTATGTTCACTTTCTAAACGAAAATCGGGCGCAGGGGAGAAACGTAATGATGCATTGCTCCTCGAAGACATGTACGTGAAGCGGGGTGGTCGCGGTGAGACGGAGAGAGAGAGAGAGAGAGAGAGCAGGAGGAGGCCCGGACACGACATAGGGCGGAAGGTCGAGTGGGTGAGACAGACGGGAGTCCGAAAAATAAGAAACTCCCGGATAAAATATGGGCTGAACGGAGTCGGAATAATGATGAAACTCCCGCATAATTTGTGTGGGGCTAAACGATGAGAAAATGTTCCACGTGTGAGAGTCGAGAGAGAGACTGACCGGCTGCGTTGTGGGTAGATGTGAGAGCCGAGAGATAGACGGTAATGTAAAGATCGACTCCCAGGATAATAATAAGTGGCAACTGCTGTCAGCTCAACATTCATTCGTGGTAGGCAAGCAATATATTGAAAACGACAATAGTAATACCGGCTCGAAAATGCTCCGAGAACCTTTGTGTGCAAAACCCGGGGAATTTTCGTGTGCAAAAACCCGGGAAATAAAGCGAGAGCCCGACGTGTTAGATAGCCCGCAAAATGATGTTGGGCATGCGAGACGTATGAGAGGCGACGGCATGTGCTGGCCGACAGACAGCCTACTGGCGTGTGAGAGACGAGTGAGAGAGACCGGCATAAAGTGTCATGTGTGGTGGATAGGGAGCAAAGGAAACGGGGGGAAAGGTTCCTCGAGGGAGCGAGCCAGACACAGACGCGAGACGGAGACAAACGAAGCTCTGGAAATATTCCGGAGAAATGAAATTTTGATATGCATGTTCGACGAGATCTGAGAGAGACGAATTCTGTGCATTTTGAAAGACGCATGCCGGAGTCCGACGTGTCAGAGCAGACTACTAGTGTGTGAGCTGAAAGAGAGAGAGAGAGAGAGAGAGAGAGAGAGAGAGACTGGCCTCAAGCCCTGTGAGAGGCACAATTAAATGTGATGTGAGGTGAATGGGGAGCAGAGGAAAGCGCCAAAAGGTTCCTCGAGCGGGCGAGCCACAGACGCAAAAAGCGGGAAAACGGGAATAACCAAAGCGGATAAGAAAGGGAAAACGGGAAATTGCTGAAGTTGGACATGTGAGAGGGGGAGAGAGACTGTTGTGCAAGAGCCGACGACAGACTGGCGTGTGAGAGGGGAGAGAGAGAAAAAATCGTGATGTGTGTGAAAGGGAGAAAGGTTCCGTGCGACCGAGCCGGATGTGATGACTAGCCAGGCGTAATGAGAAGACACTAGAAGCGGAATGGACGGAAAACAACAGCAAGCTGCAAAGATCCGGAACAGATGGAAATGAGACAATAGAGCCCTTGTGAGAGCCAGAGAGAGACCCGAAATGAAGCGCTCTCATCGCCCGAGATAATTTTCCAGCGGGCCCCCAGTGAAAGGGAGGGGTGAAAGGTTCCCGCTTGAACCCGTAGTTAGCACGTGCACATCTGGTAAATGGACGCCTGGCGTCGCGCAGAGGCTGACTCACAGACTGAGAGGTGTGTCGATTTATCGTAACTGAAAATAAGACGGACCGCTGGAAATATGTCAATATGAGGGTTGAAAATTGAAGGTATACATGCAGTTGAACGTACATACATGTGGAGAGCCCGACGTGTGAAAGAAAGAGAAATCTGAGCAGAGGAAAGCACGGAAACGTTCCTCGAGCGAGCGAGCCAGAGGTGGAGCGAGCCAGAGGTGGAGCGACCCTCAGGTGAAAAAGCTGTTAAATAAACGGAAAAGGGGGAGCGGTAAAACGGGAAAAGGCGGGAATACAAAAATGGAGGCCTGTCAGACGCCGAGATAGCACCGAAATGGAGCGATCTTAGCGCCCGAGAGAAATTTCTCCTTAACACCGGCGGAAGCTTGAAAATGAAATAGTGAAACGTGATACGTGCAACGTGGCGACAGGCCGGCCACTTTCACTTCCAAACGTGATTGTGATGTGATGGCACGGGAAATCCGGTGAGACTGGTTACCATGAAGGGAATAAGTCCATGAAACCCAAGTATCAGGTGTGAACATTCAACGCCGCCTCTTCGGTAGAAGATCTCAGCCTTGGACGTGAAGCTGCTGGCCTGTCGCTACTAGGTGTCAGGCCAGAAGCTTAGTGTCCTCGCTCCCCGCTTCAACCATACAGGCGGTGTTGAACCATGATATTCACTTCTGATACTCGGGTTTTATGGACTTTGCCTTCGTCGCGATCACTCTCACGGCATAACCGTACCATCACTACGTTGCAGTCGCGTTTGGAGAGCCGATCGATGGTCGTGACATGGGCACAAGAAATCTACGAAGTAGTGGCTTACCCCAATGCGCTCCTTGTCAGCAGTTATTCGCTTGCATTCCCGCGAAGATCGACCTTTCGGTATTCGACCCTTGCTGGTGCTCAGAGCAGATGTGGGAGGAAGTACCGACTAAAAACAACCACAAATTTTAATCAAGCCGTATGGAGGCCACCGACCCCCCACTTTTGTTCGAGGTTCTTCCGCTAGACATAGGAGCGGTTTTCTGACTCGAAAGAGACGAATATTCAACCATCAAAAATGCCTCGACCAAGCAAACAAGCAAGCAAGCCTTGCCGACCCGTACATTATCCTAGCTCACCTGCTGGACGATCAGTTTCCGGTGCAGCGAGGCAAAAACAGTCATCCCGGGATTGCCGGACTTGCCACCCGCCTCCACCATCTCTCCCGCTCCCGCCTGACGCCCTCCCTCGCCTCTGTGGCCACAATGGCGGCTGCCGTTGCCGGGCTGCTGCTGCGTCCTAGCCAAGACGTGCACTTCGGACCCGATGGCCATTTGATGCGCGTCCAGCTTGTGTGACACCCCCCCCACAAGGAGAACGGGACCTCCTAAAAAGTTGGCGAACGGAAAATGGCGGGGGGGGGGCATGAGGAAGTCAAGCTTGAGGGTGTACTCATAGTCGTGCATGCCGTAGTCAGTAGACCTCGCATCCCTACACAGTAGTGCTGCCGCGGACGGAGCGATTTATGGCGGGGGTTCGGACGCATGTATCTATTTCCTTTCCTTGCCATTCCTTGCTACTTAACACTACTTGTTTTCCGTCTGGTTGGGAACCATGGGTCCTTCGCGAGTGTTAGGGCCTGGGTTACAACGTGGAGACAGCATCACCACCGCCACCACCACCACCACCAGCAACAACAGCAACAACAGTAACAACAAGAACAACAAGAACAAGAACAAGAACAAGAATGGGAATGAGAACGAGAACAAGATAAACACGTGCAGCTATTGATACCGTATTAGAGTCGAGCGATTGCACACCCCTTCCTGCTGTGGTAGAACCGACTCTCACAGCTCGATTTGCTCTACCCAATCCAAGAGGCTGGCGGCTATGAAGCCGAAAAGGGGGGTGTGAAGTAGGGTATGTCGCCTACATGCAGAGCTGCTGTCCTTGCACATCGGTCGGTTTTGTTTTCGCATGCCCCCTATCGCCAGGCTGGAGAGATCCATCGAACGTTGAAATTCAGTCTACAAAGAGTTTCGCGATCACTGTACCACAAAAACCGCTCTGAAAATAAGGGGGGGGGGGGGGGGGGGGAGGGGCAAAAAGGAAAATAGATTTTAACTGAAAGGAGGGAAGGCCCCCCCCGGGGCGCTTACCGGGAGGCCCACCCCTTGCCGGGGGACAGGCCATAAACCCCATCCCCCCTAAAGGTTTAACACGAAAAAGAACAACCCCCCACTTTCCCCCCCCCCCCTTTTTTTAACCAAAAAAAAAAGGAATTCCAAAATCCCCCCAAAAAAAAGCCGGGCGAAATTTAACAACCCCGGGCAAAAGGAAAA
>FN649747.1:420951-434165 GCA_000310025.1 Ectocarpus siliculosus
GTCGTCCGCGCGAATGGGTTTGTGTTGTTCCCCCCCCCCCCCCCCCCCCCTTCATGTCTTCGCCCCTTTTCACACACCCGCGGTGCTCCCCAGGCATGGGATCAAAGTTCGCGAGGAGTGTTCCGCCGTACGTTACCTCGTCCCTCTGACGTTCACACACACACACACACGCCGCCCTGCCGTGCCGTGCCGTGCCGTGCCCCCGACTCTCCCTTATCTGATCTCTCGGCCCTTCCCTTTTGACCCTCTCGCGTTCACACACACGCACACACACACAGAAGTGTTTTGTGTTTTCAACCGCACTAACACTGACTGACGTCTTTTCATTGGTCAGCCGGTTAGCGCGGTCGATGCTAATAATAGTAAAAAAAAAACACACACATACACACCACTGAGACTGATGCCGTTTCTATTGGTCAGTCGGTTAGCGTGGTCGACCAAATAATCAACACACAAACACACACACACATACACACCACTGAGACTGACTGACGTCTTTTGCGTTGGTCAGCCGGTTAGCGCGGTCGATGCTAATAATAATAAAAAACACCCACACACCCACCGCAACGCTCACTCTTTCCTCGTCAGGGCTCTGGCTAAGCTGTGCCCGTCGGTGATGGAAGCTTTCGTGAACGTCGACGAGCTCCTCGCCAAGCAGCCGAGGATGGTCGTCACGGAGAGGAAGAACCCCTCCGATGGAAAGCGGTTCGAGGTGACAGGGGCGAGACAAGACAGAAAAGACCGGCGATACAAAAAACAATAAAACAAAAACAGAAAAAAAGAGGCTGGAATCGTGACGTTTTCGCATTGTTCGACATCGATAAAACAAAAGCTCCTATTATGGTCACACGAGAGCATGACGATCGGAATTTTCGTACGGGCTTTGGCACACCTCTGCCGGGCACCCCACGACTCTTTTTGGCTTCCG
Source organism: Ectocarpus siliculosus (assembly GCA_000310025.1). Taxonomy (NCBI): domain Eukaryota; class Phaeophyceae; order Ectocarpales; family Ectocarpaceae; genus Ectocarpus; species Ectocarpus siliculosus. The sequence goes on from FN649747.1 coordinate 421,880, forward strand.
AAAAAGAAAGCGGATGCTGCAACGAGTCGAGTAGGCGGTCTTTTTGCAGTGGTAGACTGAATACCTCTCTCACCTTGATGCCCGTCTTCGCGAGTATGTATGCCTCGACGATGCAGTAGGCGCTGCTATCGGGCGTTTTTTGTGCTGGGGAATAACAACACCGACCTTTTTTTTCTTCTTATTTCTGTTGCCCTTGGTTTGTTATTGGTCATCAGGCGAGGGATGGCAGCGGGAGCACAGCGGTGGTGTCCCTCGTAACGCCTGCGCACGTGATCGTCGCCAACGCTGGCGATTCCCGCGCCATCCTGATCATGGTTCCCCCCGACCACAACAGCAACAGCGGCAGCGGCAAGGGCAAGACGAGCAAGGTCAACAGCAGAAGCGACGGCACGAAGATAACCGCCAGCGGCGGCGGCGGCGGCGGCGGCAGCAGCAGGGTGGGTGCGGAGAACAAGAAGGGCGCGGCGGAGACTATGGCTGAAGCGTTGGGGCTAAGGCTTGGCGGCGAACGGAACTCCGGTGTAGAAGAGGAGAAGGGAGAGGAGGCCACGACCGTTGGCAGGCTAGAGGCAGAAGGGGAAGGGGGGGGGCTCAACGACTCGGTGAGGCTGGAAGACCAAGAAGAGGACGATGACAACGAGGGGTGCGAGTTCGATGGTGCCGACAAGATTCGCGAGCTGCTGGAGTCGATGATGCTCGGCGGCGAGGCCAAGGAAGACGGCGGCGGCGGCGGCGGCGGCGGCGGCGGCGACGGAGCAAGACGGGACCGTGATGATGGCGGCGGGGGTGCGGGGGGGGTGATGGTGACCGCGATGAGCAGGGATCACACCGCGGAGGACGAGGCGGAGAGGGAGCGGGTAACAGCGGCCGGAGGCAAGGCGTTCGAGGTGCCCTACACGGAGCAGGACGGGACGACTTGCGTGGTAAGATGGCCATCCAAACCGTCGGTAAATCCGGCAGGTTGTTCTCGACGCTCCCTGCTGTGATGACTCCAAAATCCAACGCATTTCGTTCGGTTGAGGTAGTTTCTCGAACAGCAAGTCTTCCTTGCTATCGTTTGTATTCATGCAGACTGTATAGTTTGTATAGAGTACCATTGCACTAGATAGTCATGGTCTCGGAGCAATCAACTCACTTGGGGGAGAAACTCCTCGAGGCGTTTTGGGAGAGGAGATTTGTGGGATCATTGTAGGAGGGGTTGTGTGGAGGAAGCTGACGCTACAACAAGCAGCAGGGTGCGTTCAGAGGGGCGATGTGCATGGGTGATACTAAGCGCGCGCGGGCCGTATTAGGCGGTTGGCGACGTTGCGGTCCAGTTATTGAGGCAAGCGCCACACCCAGCAACAGGAACAACCTTGTCAACAACAACGTTACCACAACGACAACGTCTTAAGGCGGTTGCCGGTGACGTGATCCGTTGCTTGGGGCGAGCGCCACACCCAGCAACAACAGCAGCAACAACAACGCAACCACCCGAAAAAGCAGCAGTAACGACAAAGCGTGTGTCTTGTTTCTTTGTCTTTTTTCAGGTGGTACGAACCGCCTACGATGACAAGGTGGAGGGCCAGAGCGTGGTGCCCACCAGAGGCTTCGGCGACCTGTACTACAAGCAGAGGAAGGACGACGACGGGAACCTGCTGCCCCCGGCGCAGCAGGTGTGCTGCTGTGTGTTACTACGCGTTGACGTGATATGTGCCTCTTTCACTCTGACATGTACTCCCGCCGTCTGTGGTGTGGTGTGTTGTGTCTCCTGTTTCTTTTGTGTGTGTTTGTATCTACCGCGCTGTCCGGCTGCTGGGCAATGAAATGTCTCCCGCCTATTTGGGCGCGGGGCAAATGACGAGGAAACGTATGCATACACCGCAGGGGGGGCAAGGCGGAGAAACATCTCCTGGGTGACCTCGGCTGGTGCGCCCAGAAATTGTTCCGAATAATGGTGTAAGAAATGCCGACGCCCAGAATAAATGTGATAGCACAATATGATTAATAATACAACACTACGTTCCCAGGTGTTGACGTATTGTACAGAGATCATGGCCCAGCCTCCTAGGTAGTTGGGCTACCTACCCTACCCTAAGCTTTCTACGCTCTCAGGCGATGGAAATATTGCCCAAAGATCATGGCCACAACCACCTGCCCTAAATACACTTATAAATACGACTTGCTACGCTCTAATGTGGTGACGTGTTGCCCAGAGATCATGGCCACAACCTCCTACCCTAAATACACCAATAAGTACGACTTGCTACGCTCTCAGGTGGTGACGTGTTGCCCAGAGATCATGGTCCACGAGCGCGGGTCGAGCGGACAGGAAGAGCTTCTCCTTCTCGCCTGCGACGGGGTGTGGGACGTGTTCAAAGACCAGGACGCGGGGGAGTTCCTGGTGAAGACCCTGGACGTGCCCGTGGGGCAGGTGCGTTCGTTGCCTACAGCAGTAGGTTGCATGACGGAAGATACCACAGGTGCGTTCGTTGCCTACCGTAGGTTGCATGACGGAAGATACCACGCCCCCCCCCCATTTTCACGGCTCGATTACGGCACCCCACGACGACGAGGATGTCGTCGCGATTTTATGATACGTAAGACCGTTCTTTCCATCCCCGCCATCATTCTCGGCAGGCACCAGCGAGTGGTGGAACCTTGAAAAATCGGCCCAGGGGGTGTGATATCTTACGTCGTGCAACCTACGCTGCCGCGCGTGTTTCGGTGTCTTTTTTCTCTCGGCGGGCGTTATAGTAAGCGAGGCAAGGGGTTCTTAGCTCCTTTGGGTTTACGATACGAATGGCCGTTATACAGCAGTAATGTTTTATTTTGCAGGATTTCTCAACCGAGCTCACAAATGGTGATCAAGTCCCTATTAATAGATGTTGAGATTTAGGAGGCTCGTTTTGTTTTGCTGCCAAGTTCTCTGTGTATGAGCATTAATAGTATTTTTTTTTGTGTTAACTAGCAAACGGATGCGTTTTGCCGCGTTTTACCTACACATAAACGCGCGCGTGCTTTCGAAGGAGATTGTTTGATTGTTGCGGCGGCTGCCATGTGCTGTCGCTGCTGCGCCAAGTGTATGCGGCATGCGTTGGCAACAGCGGGAGAGAGAGCCCCCTTGCGTTTATCGCAGAAATTGTTTCAAGCAGGAACGTTGAGCGGAGAAGCCAAGCCACGAGACCGCCGTTCCCCCTTGCTGTATTACCTCTATCTGCAGCAGTTGCTGAAGGCATCGGGGGGGACGCATCCGTAGAATCCTTTTCAAAAGGGTCTTGCCCGACCGAGCAATGCAACGCAGTGCTGAATGAATGGTGCATGATTTCCGGCGCAACCCTGCTGATCGTTACAACAACAGAAGATCCGGCGCATCCCTGCTGATCTCAACAACATCAAAAGGAAGTACACGCTGGCACTGAGAACTATGAGTGAGCACGAGACACGAGACCCGCCCCGCTGAATGGACACAGTGCATGATTTTCCCGCGCAACCCCGCTGCTGCTGCTGCTGCTGCTGCTGCTGCTGCTGCTGTGAACCCGCCGTACGCACGCTCGCAGGTCACGGGAGAACAGCTCGCCCTCGCCTGCGATGCCCTCGTGAACGAGTGCCTGAGGAGGGGGTCGACGGACAACATCACCGCCATGGCGGTGTCGCTGGGGTCGGGACCCCCGCCCCGGCCCTCGTCGGCTGGCGGGAGAGTTCTGTTCAGCGACGGCCAGTAATAGCGGAACCGCTATCTACGCGAAACTCCACGGACTTTGATTTGAGTATTTTACACGCATTAGTCTCTTTCCGGAGCCCCCAGCAGCTAGCTGGCGGGAGAGTTCTGTTGGGTGATGGCCACTATAATAGTGGAACCGCCCTCGCCGAAACTCAATGGATTTGATTTTTGAGTCTTTACACTCGTCAGACTCCTCCGGAGCACAGCAGTCAGTCAACCCTACTCCCGGTAGGCGGCGAGTTGCCTTGACATATTCGTTTTGGGTGGCGTCGTTTGACGCGTGGTATTTTCCGTTTCATCAAGAATTAGTTCGGGAGGCCCGGCAAGCTTGTTGCTTGCTTGCGTTTTCGGTATGAATTCTGGCGATTTTTCGTCCAAGCCACGACCACAACATATATATGGTCGTAAATGTGGCGAATATTTTTGGTGGGTCGCGGAAGGCGCGCTGGTGTTGTTGCTGTTGTTCTCATCGCGATCCCGCCCGTGGGGATGGCAGCGAGTTTTGTGGACGGGGCGACAATCCTTCTCGCCCCAACTTTCGTCTGTGACCTGTCGCTCAACACGTTTGCCTCGTGGCAGCAGCGAGCGCACGCGGGGATGGGGTTGTATGTCTTAATGCCGACAGGCCGGCTAAGGTGTTCGCCATGTGGAGAAAGGATGGGATGAGTAAAACGTCTTGCTGGGGTGTATCGAAGGAGGGGGGGGGGGGGGGGATCTCTTTAACCGACCGACGGCTAGGGCCTGGTGTCGGCATGGTGAGTACCATACAGTCCGACAAATAGGGTTGATTGCTTTCTTGAGGCTGGTGTAATTTTGCGTTCTTCAGTCTGCTGTCATACTGCCTTTCTGTTTTCGAACGGGCTCTACTAGAAAATACGCCTCCCCGAGTATGCGCACCTACAACACGACGGCTGTAGGCCACGGTTGGTTGCGGCTGGACACGTCTCGTTGCACCTGTTGCTTGTTTGTTCCTACTTGGTTTGTGCAGCAATGATCGCGTTTTAGCCCGGCCGGACTACATGTTTTGCTTCCCGCGTGATCCTTTTCTTTTTCGTTAATCGATTACGCTTCCTCCCCATCTCGAGGGGTACGAGGGCACATGGGAATCCGTTTCGACTTTGTGGAGCGCAAGCTTTTTCCCCGTATCGTCGTCCTTTTTTTTTGTTTGATTTATTTTGTCACAACGAAAACATCTACACGGGTGAGAGTCTGGGCTACCCGTGTTTGTACGATCCCTCTCGTTTTTGCTTTTGTTTGGCGAGCGGAGATGGCTCCTTCATGACTGCGCTCTTGGTACGTAGTGCTGACTTGTGGTGGTGCAGGTTTATGGTGGTCATATGGCGTTGAAGCAAAGAGCAGGAGGGGGGGCAGATAGGAGGGGCATGCACACGCATCTTCCGGCAGAAAGGGTGTGAGACGTGTGCATTTCACGTGCACGTTTTCGTACTTTTTTTTTTGCAGTAAAACACAGGCACGCCAAATCGGCCCTGTTTTCAAGATGTGCGTTTCCTTGTTGTAGCAGCGGGCACCGCCGTCGTGCTTTTTTTGAAGGCAACACGATATCCCTTACCGTACTTTTTTTTCTCTCTGGACCAATTGGTGCAACAAGCTGTGGGATCTTGTTTTTTTTTTTGACACTTGTACCTCTTCAAGTATTTAAGCTTGTGATCACGAAAACAAGTCGTTCTCCGCCTTTGAACACTGGAAAGAGGTTACAGCGGTGTTCTAATTAAGCAGTTTTGTTCACTGTGGTGAGTGTTCTTGAAGACCGCGGGCCATCCCTTCGAAGATCGTGGCTTTGGGCAGTTATTTATTCGGGCAGTGATGTTGATAGGGTTTGGGGGTGACGTTGGGTTCGAATAATGAGCGTCGCTTTCGGAAGACAGGGCTAGGCCAAACAACGAACATGCGTGGAGTTCGGCAGCCCGTGTCTTATGATTGTTTGCGTTTTGGAAAAGTACTGCGTCTTTATCCCGCAGGAGAGAGAGGAAGGCTCGGGGCACAGCTATGTGAAGGAAGATCGCTCGAACAATAGCGAGGTGTGGGGTAATAGCAATCTGAAGAGAATACCGGCTTGCGATGTGGCTGCACCAGCAGCGACAACAACACCGAGCAGCTAGCCTCTATTGGCAGCAGCAACAAGGACTCGGAGTATCTACTACTACTACGTCTTCACACGCATTTAAAAGCATTTGATCTCTGCCCGGTGTACTTCTTCTGCATCTCCTTCTGATGGTGCAGCATGAACATCAGAATGTGTCGACCGGCGGCAAGCAGCATCTACTGTCAAAGCATACACCTAATCCCACCTCGGCATCATTTGGTTGATGTCTCTTCGGCTGGACATACATCCGAACAGACACGAGTAGTCCAGCAGGCAGAATAGATTTGGTACGTAAAAGGGTCCGGTACCAGGAGCAGGCGAAAGGATACGCGGTCACATTGGCGTCAACGTCGCCCTCGTTCGTTGATTTGTCGTGGCCGCTCTACATTGCACAATGAGTTACCATCCAGCGGTCTCTATTTACACAAACACGAATTGTGTTTTGTTGCTCTCTCGCTGGAACGCACTCGAAACAACCAAACACGCTAAAAGAGAATATTGTAGTTTTCACGAGCCATCGAAAGTGAGGGAAAAGCTTGTTTGATTCCCGTCGCCGTCAAATGGTGTTGCATCTACGGATTCAGCGCTCTAAGCCGCGGGTCCGAGGCCAGCTTTGCGTCCACGTCGGCGTACTTCTTGAGAGCGTTCTCCTCGTGCTGGACCAGCCTTTGCTCCAGCACCTGAGTACGGTACAAGGATCACCCGAGGCGGGAGTTGTTGGTCGATCGATCGCGGTGGTGGTGGGCAACAGTAGACTATTAGTAGCCTCTGCAGCGATTGGTGGCAACAAGAATTGTGTTGGTCAATAGGCCGGCATCGCACGGGACACTCACGTAGACCACACGGCCTACCGACATTCGACAACAACGTCATCCACCCTTCATTTCTCCCGAACGACGCATGTACACTACGCACTCCAATCGAAAAACAAAGCGATTCGGGAGGAGTGACAACAACAACTATTAATAACTCTGTTTTCCTTCCGCATATCATCGGTGCGTATGAATGAACCTATGCATACGCCCGGTGCTCTCACTTTAGAACTTTGCAACACAACAGGTCCTCCAAGGAGAGCCCGAACGTACTTGACGCGAAAAGGAACAACGATGATAACTGTACGAAATTGGATAGGTCGCCCGCCCAATACGTTGATCTTCTTGCTTGTTCCCTGTCAAGAGTAGAGGGCGGCATCTCCATGACGCTTTTGATTCTGAACCGTGGCTTCCAGGGAAGCGCGACTCACCCACGACGACGACGACAACGACGACTCGCTCTTATTTTCACCTGTATTCTGAACATCGCCTCCGAGCAGAATATCTCGAACTCTTCCTCTGCGTTGGCGTCGTTGTCGCGCTGGTTTCGCTGGAACGCCGCCTGCTTCTTCGCCAGCGCCGCCGTCTCTTCGTTGAGGCGGGAGTTGATGATGTTGGCGCGTTCCTGTTGTCGTGTCATCGATATCGTCGACGGAGGGGTTTCAGAGGCGTCGTGTTTCAAGGCGCGCAGGGGGGGGGGACGAGGTGATCAACTTTAACATAACAGAGAGAGAAGAAAGGCTGACTCACAAGTGGACATACATGTCAACTTTTTCGATCCCGTCTCCACCCTACAAATGAAAAATCGATGAACATTGTTCGCCTGCTTCTCTTTGGACTGGAAATGTAGCTCTCAACATACGCTGCAGCACTGACTCAAGGTGGTTGAAAACTTATTTTTTCTCCATGAATCCCTGAAGCCTACCAAAGGCGGCGCGTATCTCGAGCTCGAGCCTCGATCATATACGTGCCATGTTATTCAAATAGGTAAAGGTATGTTGTTTCAAATATTGTAATGGGTCTTCGGAGGGCAAGTCGTACTACACCACAAGTGTCTGCCAGGCCCTCACCAAGAGGCGGTCCTTGAGGGCCTTGAGGCAGGCGTCACGGGCCCTCTGCGCGTCGGCGGAGGAGACGCTGCGGATGTCGGGCACGTGCTGGAGGAAGGGCGTCAGGTAGTCCACCTGCCCGTTTGTTGTCACAGCAAAACGACATAAACGAGGAGTGGACGTGGGGCCGGGGGACCAGAGCAAGGGGAGGGGGGGGGGGGTGGTTACTCATAGTCGTGCATGCCGTAGTCGTTAGACCATTGATCTCGCATCCCTACAAAGCCGGGACGGAGCACGCCGGGTTATCACCGGACCAGGCTCTCATGTCACCAAGCGCGAAGCGCCGTGAGGTATTCGGCGAGTCGCATGAAGGGTGTGCTGCATCCTGCTAAGGGTGTTCGGCATCTTGTGTGCTTACTTCCTTGCGTACGGATGACAGCTACGTATGACTTAATTTATTTTCTGGTGCTTTCACTTCCAGAGACAGTTGTAAGCACTGTGCAACTGCCTCGAGGAAGCTTGACCATTTTAACACAACGTGGTGCGATCATCCCCCGTTGCGCGGAGTGAGGGTTCTCGACCCCGCACAACATGATCTACTCGACCACCATTATGGTTACCGCCAAAAAAAAAAAACGAGGTAAAAAAAAAACCGGTAACCTGGTTGCCGAGTTCACGAAGTGAATTGGCTTGTTTTACAACGTCGTTGCCAAGCGACGAAAACCCAATCCCGATGGCAAACACCGAGTGGGGGGCTTGTACAACGTCGTTGCCAAGCGACGAAAACCCAAACCCCGATGGCAAACACCGGGGGGGGCGGCTTGTTTTACAACGTCGTTGCCAAGCGACGAAAACCCAAACCCCGATGGCAAACACCGGGGAGGGGGGGGGAGGGGGGGGTATTCATGAAAAACGCATGCCGTAGTCGTTAGACCAATGATCTCGCATCCCTACAATGCCGGGACGGAGTGATATGTCCCGTTTCGCCGGCCCACGGGTACCGCCCTGTGGGAGGGACCGATGGGAACGTGTGGGTCCTGTTGCTCATGTCACGAGCTCGGGCACCGACAGTGGAAAGCAAATTCATCGTGCCAGGCTAGACGAAAACTTGCGAGGTAAGGTTCAACACGTTTGTCAAGCTTGAGGAAAAGCGACGTCGATGGGGGATGGTAAGAGCCTCGTTCAGAGGTCCCTATTTCATCACAAGCTACACGCCACAAGTGCCCCCCGGAAAATAGTCCGCCCGGGGGCGGTGAAAACCCGACAAAAATCACTCTGCCCCGGCATTGTAGGAATGCGAGCTCAACGGTCTGATGGCTACGGCATGCGTCTCCGTCCCGGCATCGTAGGGATGCGAGGGTCAATGGCTTTAACGACTGCGGCATGCGTTCACACGAGTGGGTACACCCCGGGGGGCCCGGAAGAGATTATTCACCTGGTGCAGGTCGACGTCTTCCTCCACTTGCGCCATCTGTTCGGAAATTTTTTCCTGCTCCGCTCTCCTCTCGCGAGCGGTCTCGAACACCGGGCGCTCCAAGACCACCTGCCTGGAGTTTCGAGCGCGTTCGGCAAACGAGAGCACGGCGTGCGTTTGGTTCGATTTGTTTGACAAACCTTGAGCCACTTCCGGTAGAGTCAGCGAGCGGTGCGGTCGTTGTTTCCTGATTTTGGTTTTTACCGGGCTCCGTTCTGGTTCAGAACCCCTTTTCTCTCTGGTTCAGAACCCCTTTTCAACACTTGTGGGTTGTCGGTGCTCGACGTACAGCACGCAATACCTCTAAAGAACCTCTTTCGTTTCGTGCAGCCCTCTCTTCTTACTTTATCAGTGGTGGGAAACCAACAGGGGGTACAACGGTGTGGGTATGGAAAAAGTGTTTCAACTCTAAGATGACCAAACTCTCCATTTCTCGGCTGCTAGCTACGTAGGTAGGTGCGTTGTAACCATCAGACCGACCGAATTCCAGTCTTTTCACCAAGTCAAGCGTTGATCGATGGTGGGGCTTGAAGAAATTCGTTGTCGAAATTTGAACTTTGGAAAATGTGCCCGGTGCTTCCGTCGGTTGAGTGACGCATGTTTGGCGTCCGTGGTAGGTAGTAAGTGGAAGGCTTTCTGTGGCTGTCCTGATGGCGACACGTTATGACTTCAGACGGTCGTGTTTCCCGGAGATGGTATGACCATGAGGGCGGAGTGCAAAGGATGGCTGCACGCGACTCGTGTCGCGAACCTTGCAAACAACCCCACAACAGCACAACAGGGTGGCTGGAAAGAAGGAACGTCCCGATAAAAAAGGGGAAAAAAAACAGTCAATCCTTTCACAAGCCGCACTGGCGCCCCGGCTGCAACACAGTCAGAATATTCTGCGCAATCCAGCTAAGAGGCGCGGCGTGTAGGGTAGGCTAATCCCGGGCCATGTTGCGGGCTTACGACTCACTCTTCCTGCCGCTGCCGGAGCTTGATCAGCTCCGCCATCTCCACATGCACGTGTCGAGCCTCCGTGAAGCAGTCCTGAGGTTCGAAACAAACCATCACGCCCGTTTTGCGCGCCACGCGACAAGTTCGATGAGAGGATGAAATTGCCTTCCTCGCAGTCATCTCCTTCTTTTTTGCTCACACTAATAATACTTGGCGTCAAAAGCCAAGAAGACCCCGGTTAGGGACTATTATGGCGGCGAAGTCGTCCGACCGAGAGTCTGTACGGGGCGTTTTTCTTGTCGATGGCAAAGTGAGTCGCTTTGGTCGATGTGGGAAGTACATTGTAGATGGTGCCGGCGCATTTTCCCCAGCATGTGCGATACACATAGCTCAACACAGAGGGAGACCCAACACCGAGGGTTTCCTAACCTCACGCACTATAGCGGTGCACCACCCGACCCTACCGTCCTCCTGTTCGCGTACAACTAATCATAAGTTTGCCGCCCTCACTACTCCGCGTGAACCGTTTTTTGATCTCCCACCTTTTCCGCGAGGATCGCATCCTGCAACGTCTCCTCCATCTCCGCCCCCGCCGCGCCCCCGCCGGCGCCCCCGTCTCCGCCGCCGGGGGCCCCGGGACCAGCACCACCCGCCCCCCCCCGCCCGCCGCCGGCTGAGGCGTCCCCCCCTCCGATTTTCTTGGCGCCGCTTCCGCCCCCGCTGAGCTCGTAGGCGTAGGCCGCTCCGACGATGGCTCGATTGTCCTTGAAGTGCATCTGGAAGTATGTTTTTTCGCGTTGTGTGTGCTCGGGTTAGTGGAGAAACGAATAGCGTGGCCATGGCTAGCACAGTTTGTATTCATACTTCTTCGTGGATGACGCGGTGGTGTGGTTGTCGTCCACAATCCTTGCTGGGGTTGCGCATGCTGCGACAGGTGCCCCCCCCGAACCAAGATGTAGACCGAATCTTCTTCGTCTCGACACCGGCCGGCACTTCGACGGGTCTCAGGCATCCCGCGATGAAGCAACCTCATCGTCCCAATCATTGACCTCAACAGCATCACACCATGGGACGACAGCAGCAGCAGCAACAGCAACAGCAGCAACAACAACAACAACAACAACAACACGACAGCGATAGCGAGCAGCAACAACAACAACACAACACGACAGCGGTAGCGAGCAACAACCCGCGACTACAAGCACGAAGAACAGATCCACCCTCCAGAGTACTTCTCGCCTTTCTGACGCGGGTAACATCCCCTTCGGGGTAGTGGTACAGCGTGCGGATGCGGCCCTCCGCGAGGTAGTAGGACCTCTTCGCCACGTCCCGCTCGGCGGCCACCCCGCCCTTCCGCTCGAACTTCTCCGTCATCTTGTACACAACCTTCGAGGTACGCGTCCGTGTCGTCGGTCAGGCATTGGTTCACACGTTCGGGGGGCCCGCTGGGTTGTAAAAGAGTGGTGTTGTTCAGGCATTGGTTCACGCGCTCATTGATCTTTCGAGTTCCTCGGGCAGGGCATTTGTTTTTTCGCGTTCTGAACGCGTTCGTTGTTTCTTTCGAGGTGTCTCAGGCCGTGGCTCGCACGTTCGGTCGCTCCGTCGATCTTGATCGCCTATCTTTTCTTCGGAGAAGAAGCTTCAGCTCAAGGGGCTGGAACTGGAACAGGGGAAGACTACCAGAGGGGTGAGAGCCTCCGACCAGTACGAGAAAGTCCACCACAAGGGGTGATAACAAGTGTCTCTAGGCTGCGTAGTTGTTGCGACTGTTGTTGTAGACGATGAAGCGTTCACCCCTCGTTTCGCGCTTTTTTTTTTCCGGCACCTTGCGCGGATACCCAGTACACACGCCCCCTTTATGACTTTCGGCGAAACACCCGAAAGGAAGAAGGGACCTGAGGAACAATGTGACCACTTCTACGCCCGCGCAAAGCGACACCTGTAAATCGTTGAGATACCAAACACCGCAGTAGCTCGGAACCTTTTGTTTTCAAGCTCACCACGGGCATTGTGTCGAAGAAAAAATAAAAACCATTCATTACCACGTATATCTGTGTGTCGCCACACCCGAAAGCCTGCCACGTAGTCCATCCCTACCCCTCCGTTTTCTGCGCGTTTCTGTAGTCGAGCATCTTGCCTTGCCATCTTCTTGACCAACAGTTTCAAATACTCTTCCCCCGCCCCCTCGCCCGCTGCCTCCTCCCC
>FN649747.1:502067-583805 GCA_000310025.1 Ectocarpus siliculosus
ACCGGAGCGGGAGAAAAATTCGTGGGGAGAGGATAAGGTAAATGTGTCCCCTTTTAAGGGAGGGGGGGGGGGGGGGGGGGGGATGAACTACCGTCGTGAGATTCGGAGAGAGTCGCGCTTCGTGTGTGCCGTACCGCGAGAGCGGCGTGAAGCGGATGCGCAGCGTTTATTTATCTTGTGATTGTGGGGACTCGTGGACACAAGACGGTAACTTTGGAGTTGGTGCCCTGTTGGGGGGCTTGTTCACATGCGGAAGGACTTATTTCGCCACCATCTGTTGCGCAGACGGAAGAACGCAGCTTGGCCGCCACGTTTGCGCATTTACCCCCGTTCCTTACGAGAGATATTGATGCAATTGCATGTGTGTTTGTTGGATGCTTCCGGAACATGCTACTGCTTAAAGCATCAGCTGCTGGCACGACACCGGCGTATTTGGTACTTTGTCCCTCGCCTGAAACCATTGCTGGCCAGTACGAGTCATCAAGGTGTTTTCTTCTGTTATTTTTGCGTACAACATTTTCGTGTTTTGTTTTTTTCTACTCGTGCAGTCGGTGTATGTTCCTGTGGGTAGGCGCAGCGTTTGTATCTGGAGGTTTCCAAACGACCATTCCGGCGCGATACGTGAATGCCTCAATTTTTTCTGCGATCATCGACACGCGATATGTAGAGCAATAGGTTTGTTGGTTGTACCGGAGTAGCTGGTGCGCTTCACGCAGATGCTCATTACCGTGCCGGGCGAGGTATATTGTGTATGATAAGACTGGAATGATAGGGGGTATGCCCTCAGTTTTGCTTTGGGGGTGAAAAGTACGGTGCCTTTGCGGCCAGGGAGATCCATCACTGGGAGTGCCTACTGGAACTCTAGTGCTGTGTGGCAAGCTCGGCGTGACGCTGTTTTTTGCGGTATAACGATGGGCACAATTACGAAACAGGTGGTGAATGAAAACAATTTTGATAAAGTTGGAGGGGTGAATAAGTAGTGTTGCGTTAAAGGATGAGTAGGGAATCCCGGCGTTCGAGGACTGGAGGTGTAAGCTTTGCAGGACTCTGTACGGGATGAGACCATTTAGGGCAGTGGCAACACGTGCGATGGCTCGAAGTTGTACCCTGCAGGGAGGTAGAGCTTATGCTTGTCGGTGTATTTGTATTTTAGTCGACCATTGCCTCGTCGTTTCACGTAGGCACACACAGACGGAGAATGTCGGAGGAACCGCCTCACGGACGCGATACCTGAGGTTTTGGCCTGGACAATGCGGTTGTTGTGTGTATGGCTACCCATGGCCTTTTTCGTGTTGACTTTTTGTTGCTGGAGTTTGACGGTAAAGGATCATCTAGTGCCGACGCCGGGTTCCGTAAAGGTTTTGCATGTACAAGTGAGAAGAAGGTGCGGTCGGAGGTGGATGGATGGAATCGATACTCTGGCCGTTTTACTCGTAATTACCGTGTCTCGGTTCAGATGTAGGGGTACAGCATCTGCTTGGTTCTATGTAGACTTCACACGCAGTTTGAAAATTGAGAAAAATACCTCTGCTCATGAGCTTAACGGCAGTGATGCCAGCCGAGGTGCCAGCTAGTGGTTACTTCGCGTGGCGAACAACATCATACGGAGAGAAACAGTCTCTCCGTTGTCTAGTTGGCGAGCTAGCCTCTTCCACACGATGAACACACGGCAGTCGACATTTTACCTCTGCAGGTAATTTCTTCCCAAGGTGGTGATTTTATTCTGGCGTGTGGGAAAAACAACTCATGTGAGTGTTGAAGAGCTGTACCGCGGTCGTCGCCAAAATGGTCTCGGTTGGCGACCACATCCCGGGATGTGGAAATAGGAATCCTCGTGCATGTAGATTCACCCAAACGTTGGCCCAGAATGTTGTCGTATCCTGGAGTTCTTCAGAACGTCGGAAGTCAAGATTCACACGCGATACAACCTTCATGTTCGGTCATATGTTTTGAGCTCCTGCCCGGCAGGATATCTGTGAGCGCTGATTGTATGTAACGGAAAAACAAATGTTGCGCCATGATATATGCCTACGTGCTTTCATCAGTGCCGTGTTACAGTAGGCCGAGATGTCGAGCTTTCACTATATTTAGAGACCCAGAAGAAAATTGGTACTGTACATGTAGGGCCTGTAGCGTGCTATGGATATGTACAGACCGGGTCGGGACGTGGCTGTCGAGCTGTTTTAGGAAAAATAAACACAAACACGGAGAGACTACCTGTTCGAGATATAGACTAACCACAGTCGAAGAGGATGTGTTGAAGTCTTTGCAGTGAGGGGTGGGGGGAGGGATTTATTTGGCCACAACGTCCAACCGGTACCAGTTGCACCGCATTTCCACCTGCAGCTGCAGTAGTGAACAACGGACAATGGGAGCATCGTCACAATTCAGATATACTTCTTCGGCATGCCTTTCAAGTGCACACTTTCGGGCGAAGACAGCCAACCTTTAGTGTTCGCGAAGTTACGAACCGGAGTGGCCGTGAACCATGAACATATGCATATGCATATGAACATATATTTTTCAAAAACGCGGCGCAATTACGGTGAAACCGCCTGTAGGCGGCAAATGTGTGGATAAACACCCTAGGCGGAACACCTCACCTCGAAAACAAGCTGTCTCTAACCTGCCTACTCTGCCGGTCTCTGGCTGGTCCGGCCAGGCGAAGAAAGCAATGGACGGCAAGGAAAGTCTTGGACAAATAACCGCTGCTGTCGGGCGCATCTGTCTGCGGTTCAAGAACGGACCCGACGCGCCGTCGCCACAAGGGCAAGTTTTTGCTAGATGCACTTTCGTCGGCCGAGGCGAAACATTCTTCGTACCAACTCCGCCCGCCGCCGACAGTCAGGCACCTCCGTTAGTAGACAAAGCAATCGGGTCACCACAAACGCTGCCGTCATCGGTGCAGTCGGAGCCTGTCGACATCACCGAAGCCGTTAATTCGCAGATCGACCAAGACGAAGACAATGTTGGCAATGACAACGTGTCTAACGTTGTCGTAGCTGACCTGGGCTTCAGCTTGGACACAGCCAAATTTGACTTGGTGGAAGATACCCTGTCTAAGATCGATGCTACCGTTATCAAAATCGAGTTGTGTCTTCGCCACGGTGGCACCGGTGGCGGCGGAAGTACCGGGGCCGAGGTGGAGACCGCGGTCATCGGTACGGCTTCCGTTCGAGTGGCCGCCATCCTTAGTGGCGAGAACGAGTGGACGAACGAACTGGCCCTTGGCACATACACCACTTCGCCACCACCCGATGCAGAAAACTTGAAAGAGGTTGTGGCGGAAGAGAGTAAGGAACCGGGCTTGACGGACGATGCAGCAATACAAGATGCATCATCCGGGCTGCTCGAGTTAGGAGGCTCTACCTCGACAATACGAGTGACGCTGTTGGCCAACGACGACACGGCCGACTACACAGTCGGAGCCGGGTCTCTGTGGATGGATGGAGCCGAAGTAACTGGCGTGCCAGAGGGTTGGAAAGTGGTGCCTCCTCCAGAGACCGAGCGCCCCGCCTGGAACGATGCCATCGCCCAGGCACTATCAGGTAAAATGTAACGCCGTTGTTTACCTGTGCCGCTTGGGCACCCTTGATGCATATCGCGATACCTTCCACTAGGGTCGCAAGGAGAACACACCCTCTATGTAGAGGGCTCTGCGTACGAACTCATGCACGTAGGGGTTCGCTTGGTGACTGTCTTCCAACGTAGAACGCGGTGGGTGAATACGCCAGATGTTCAGGGAGCCTCGTTAGCACTAGGAAGATGCGATGATGAGTTTGATACTAGGTGACGCAATACATATTGGTAGCCACTGCGTGTTGGGTCTGTTTACGACAGGGTGTCGAGGATGCTGCTGACGTGCGCAATCGCTACTAAACGGACAATCACCGTAGCACCTCGAGATTCTTCTACGAAAAGAACAGCAGGGAAAGTCTACGGTCCTAAGATCTTGGGGTATGAATGTTGGCAACGACCGCGTCATGGCGTAAGAGGGGCAGCTTCGTTCTTGCAAGTTGCACTTACCCTCGGCACTGTTCTCCCTAGCCCAGCCGCGGTTTTCCGAGTATCCATGCCCCAGCCGGATCCCATCTTCCACACCAGGTTGCAGCTGCGAAAATTCTTGTGGGATCGTACGGCACATGACCCACGCGTACTCTCCCTATCAACATCCCAATCACAGGTCAACCACGGCACGAGTTTTCCATCTGGTGGGGTGCAGACCCAGTCGGAGCGCCAGGCGACAACCTGGAAGAGGAGGAAACCATCAAGGAATTCCCAGCCATGAGACTCGACGGGGGGGTCTTGAGGTGGGCGGACACGTTTTCAGTGTAGTTCAACAGAGCGTAAGCCGATAGGCGCTTTACTCGGCTTCAGCAGACATGCTGAAAGAGTTTCATACAGCTCTGTTGGCACTTGCATGGTGTCTACGTTTTTTAAGCCTGACGATGACCGATGTTAGACGCTGCTCTACAGGACAACGCGCGTTTGAGACATTTTTCATCAACGCATGTTCTAATGGTCGATTGTTCCACATGGAACTCAGCGCGTTTCAGTCTCTCACGATGTTTGGGGCGACTGTGATCAGCACATGTTTGGCAATATCATCGGGTTGAACACCCATCTGGACCATCTCCTGTAAGCATGCTGTTGAGAGGGAGGCATCCTGCTAGTACAGAAACCTTCGTGGACATTGGTTCTCCCGTTTGTGACAATATCAGACGTGTCACCTCACATGCCCGGTCCCGATGCTCCGTGTCCATACGCTCTTGCTCGCTCCTCAGCTACGTTCCTGACGAGGAGTCGGTCAACGTGGACTCCGTCGCAAGTGATTCGGCAGCGGATGAGGGAAGTCAACGCCAAGCGTCCTCTCCTGCCCCTGGAGGAGGGAACGGAGGTGGAGCAGGCAGTACCACTAGCACCGACGAAAACCCTACCCCTGCGGTCCCGCGCGACCCGCCCGCGGGAGCGTGGTCCGTTCGGTTCCCGTCTTTCCAGACAAAGAGCTCGTTCTTGCACCGCACATCGATTCGGGAGCTTCGGCAGGCCCTCACTACACCGAGCGGAGGTGGCCACAGACAGGAAAGAGGGCCTGAGGATCCCGAAAAAAATCTTCCTTCGACGACGAGCAAGCTGCACGTGATTCTAGAGCGCCGGGAGCTCCGGTCTGAACCCTCGGCGGACGAAGGGAAGGCGGGCGGCAAGGGGGGAAAGAAGGGCGGTGGCAAGAAGCCGGCGGCAGGCAAGAAAGGGGAAGCCGCCGAGAACCCTCCGCCCCCCGTCGAATCTCCGTGGCGATGCCGAGCGGTCATCGATCTGGCTCCTTTGGCCCGACCAGCTGCCGTCATGTCGCATCCGGCGGTCGCTGCGGGCAGTCTTGTAGATTCCGACGCGAGGGACTCTCCGCTTCGCGCCGAGCTCCGGGCGACGTTGGCTCTTGCACCGTCGCCAGCAGAAGAGGTACCAATAGAAGCCACTGCGGACGACGCGGCTGGGAAGAAAGTAGAGGAAGCGATGGCTCCAGCTGTGGCTCCTACTGCCGAAGAAGTCAAGGTAAGGGACAATCAGACAGGGTTCATCTGCACAGTGCGATAGAAGTGGAGGGAGGGAAATGTGGTCTCTGTATTTGATTTACTAGAGGTGTTGGTAGGTGTGGCAAGCGGCGGAAAGGAACAGACTCGCGGGAAAGCACGATCTGGAATCCGGCAAAGCTCACCTTCTTGAGGTCGCCCAATTTCACGTGACTTGGAGTACAATAGAGTACCCTCACTTTCTTGTTGAGATCGAGATGGGGCTGAGCTTGGGGCAGTCGAAACGCTTGACGCGCCCAATCCCCACGACCAATGCCTTGCCTTGGTCGCTCCGGATGTATTGTGTGCCGTACAATAACGGTGATGACGCTTGACTAATCCTGAACTTGTCGGTGACCCCCCCTCCTCTCTCTCCGATTCCGATACAACCTATTACAGCTCGATGAAAGTCCCGGAGAACCAAGCGACCAACCTGTCCTCAGTGAGGCGGAAAGCCGGATCGAGCAGGTGCATGTTCCTCTTGTTTGGCTTTACAAGCGTGTGGCTTCGAAGGCGTGCATCAGCGTGCAAGTGGGTCCTTGAAACAGATCCACCAGTCAACATTCCACAGAACACACAATGGTGGAACGAGAGCAAGCGACCGTTGCGTCCTCTGACTCGCCCCACCTCCCGTTGCCTGCGCAATGCACGGCAATTCATCGCACTTGCCATGATTGTTGAGAACTGGGTATCAAGTCCAGCAGAGCGTACTAAGGCCGGCACTAGTGGACAACCGCTGTATCAAAGCAAGAGCAAGCGCCTGTTATATTTTTGCACCTTTGTGTGAAGGGCGCCCGAAGCATCCCCCCCAACATATCTCCCCCTCCCCTGACCCAATGGAGCCCCTTCCCCCGCACTTCACTTTCGACTGCCACCCTCCTACCGTAGATGAAAGCCGCCGATACAACGCTATTCTTGACCTTTGCGCTGTCGAGGCCGCTCATGAGGGCAACCGCAAAGCAGGATACAACCGTGTCAGTGGGCGACGTGTTCGTCCCCAGTGACGTTGGTCCCCGGTACGTGTTTGTGCGTGGCATGCACTCGAGGTTGCCTCACGTCTACGAAGATTTACGGCGATTCTACTGCATTCATAGTGACAGATCCTGCATCATACCGAAAACGAATTAATCTTACAAGTGATGGCCAAGGTATGTTTTTCTCTCTCCACTCCCTCGACCCCCCACCATGTCGTGCCAATCAAGTCTTGGGCGCGCGGGGTGTTGAAGCAGCAGCCACCTTTACCCTAAAGCACATGTATAGCTTGTTTAGGGTAGGGTGCAGCTACAGCGCAACGCTTGAGGCTCTTACCCTGAAAACGGCTTCCTTGGGGAGATCTAAGGGTCAGGCCATCCTTGGGGTCTCGATTTGCGGAATTACAACTTGCACGCAGCGCTTCAACACCTTCCCAACCGAAAACCGTAAGCCAGGCCGCTTGTTTGAGTGAACCTAGACGACACTGGCCGGGCGCATTCTTGCCCCACGTAGTACCGGCGTTGAAAATTGTGATTTTTGCCATCCCCACTTAGATTGTTGATTGCCGGCGAGTAATTATTCCCAGGGTAGCCCTGGACTTATGGCCACCGAATTATTTAGTCGCCTTTTGTTTTTCTTTTCGTTTCAAAGGCGGTTATCCGATGGGCGATTTATTCCGAATCTGTCTCGCAAATCAGAACAAGTGGTCATCAATTGCGAATATCGCGTCTTGCCGCACCGAAAATCAGCGCTACAGTCTCAACAAACCAACGGTCAATAGAGAGTTGTACCTTTAGTTGCTCGAACCGTCCGCATCTCTCTGTGTGTGCTTCTGCAGCAAGCCAGCTCGGGATGTTGACGTGGAGCTGAAACAAGAGCTGGACGAGTTCGTGCAGGCGTCGCTTGAGGAGTACGCCAAGCTGTTTCTAGAACCTGGTGCAGATGTGAGACGGGTTCGTCGAATCGACGGTACAGCATCCCTTGTTTTTTCATCATGGAGAAAATATCCACTCTTTGGAATGTGTGTGTCCCTTTCGTGCCATCGACCGCGCTTCTCGGCTGACCAATGAAAACACCTCAATTCGAGTTAGGTGTGTGTGTGTGTGTTTCGCTGTGCCGGGACGAAACGGAAAAAAGTGAGCCTGATCTTGAGACCTCGGTTGAGCCCCGTAAATCGGGCCGAGGGCGTGGCACACAACGACAATGTATCCGCAAACCTGCACAACCCTTCGCGCCCACGTCGCCACACCAGGAAGACACGCAAGATCTGTCGGCACAGGACCGAGAGAAGCATCTCTTCTACGCGCTCAACTCCGGCGGTCTGTACCACTCCTTCCTGGGGCGTCTTAAGCCGCGCGTGCAGAGGATCGTTCGCAAGAGGTTCGGTAGAATGAAACGAAACCCCACCGGGAGGTTGGATTTTTAGCCCCTTTGACCCACGTTTTGGTCCGCGTACAATCCTTCCCAGTGGTTCTGTTTCGGTATCTGCGGTGTGCTTACTGGCCATCCGCCCGAACCTACGCCCCCAATAGTCCAGTCCGGCTGCACTCGTGTAATAATCTGAGGCTAACAAGAATGACCCTTCGACGCATGGTTCCGGTTCAGGCCGAATCGCAGAATGTGTGCATACAAGACACGCAAAAGAAAGTTACAGCGAACTGACTTCTCTTGGGCCCACATTCTTTCATTTCTCAGGTTTGGTGCGGTCCCGGAAGACTCCGCGGAGGCAGACGCGTTCATATCTGACCTGTACGTACACCTTGTTGAGGAGGCGGCCGTGGTGCTCAACCACAGAATAAAGTGAGCCAATCGACACGAGCTGCACGACGCATAGGTGCCTGCTTACCCTTGTCGTACGAATCAAGCGCCATCTGGTCATCATGAAGCGATTGCCGATGGAGTTACGAAACACGGTAAAATTTTCGCGCACATTGCACAGGGAGCGACGTGGCATATTCCTACTTTATTCATCTGCGTAGGCCTTTCCCTCCTGGGTGTGGGACTCGTTGTACGTTTCAAGGGTGAACATGATCTCCTCTAGCTGTCCGGTCAGGCCCACCACGCGGGCCGTTACTAGAGGAAACTCATCCGCGAATAGTATTGTCTACCAAAAATTCTAGCTGCAGTACACAGCCCCCGGCACTCTCCGTCCGGCACACTGGCCAGCACAATACGGCCATCAAAAATGACCACCACCAATAGCCGACCAATGACAAACTGCCAAACACTACGATGGCAGGAACGTCGAGACCAAGGCCACTCCGTCGTACATCACGGCCGATGCCGACAAGTCTCTCGAGTTGAAGGTGGAACACCTAGGCATGCTCGCAGATGACGCAGAGGCGCGCGGCGCTCGAGAGGAGGCTACGGCGAGACACGAAGATCGGATTGAGGCTGCGACGGAAGCGGCAGCGGAGCTTGAAGGTGCAAAAGATCGTGCTCTGCGTATGGTCTTGACTCACATGTGCACACGTTCTGCGCAGCTGAGTTTCGTGTAGTCAGACGCTTGGCGTGATCATACCATTTTGTCACCAAATATCTACCGGTCGATGCTGTTTGAAGGAGCAACATAGCCTACGGTTCAAAAACGACCGATTTCAGGAGAACCTGACGCAGGTGCTACAAAACACCCCTTTTCTCACCTCCCCCTCCCAAAAACATCAATAACACAACACAGAGTGGAGACCACTCCTAGCGCGATCCTGGGAGAAATACGCTCTTTTCTCTCTCCGGCGTAACCGCACCGGACAGCATCAGCAACACACACAAGAGGCAGTGCCTAGTGCAAAGAACGGCAATGTGAGTACCATAGGGGACCGCGGTGGCGAGAGTCTAGACCACGCCGCACGGTGCTTGGAAGAATGCCTCCGCGTTTACCTGCCGGGGTCGGACGAATCCCTAGCGGCAGCGTCCGTGCTCGCGGCCGTATCGATGGAGCAAGGACAGCTCGACAGGGCGTGGGCGCTCATGGAGAAGGTGCTTGAACAGCGGCTTCCCAGCCTCAAGGAAGGAGCTGATGGGTGAGAGAAGAAGAAAGGTCTTCGTGCTCTCAATACGAATTTCGTATCCAGTCATGTTCACGAAGGCACAATTTGATATGGTACGATCGCGGCACGCCGGAGATTCCGCCTAGGCCGGAGGGGGGCACGCGCTTGGGCGGATGTCGTAGTTCACTATATACCCGCTGCCATTTTCGACTAATGTCACTCCATGCACGAATTATGTTCCAACTCGAGCGTGATACAGCATTGTTTACCGACAGCCTTTTATCCTAGCCACCGGCGGTTGTCCGTTCATGGCTATCCATCGTAGAAGGAAAAACACGTAGACGCGGCGTGCGCAAAGAACGGCAAGTATCAAGCCAGAACGTATCGCTGCACGCCCGTGTGTGTGCCTTTAGGTTTTGCATCGACCGCGCAAACCGGCTGACCAATGAAAAGACGTCAGCCTAAGTGCGGTTAAAAACACGAAACACTTGTACATGTTTGTGTTGTTGTCCCCACGTTCCAGGTATGAGACGGACGAGCTAGCGGGCCTTGTCCCGCGACGAGAACATGCCTTACGCTGCATCCTGAGAGACCTCATGGGCGACGCTTCCGGAGCGCGGCGCAGTCTGTTCTTGGCCGTTCAGTCGTCGAAGGGAGAAGGCGAGTGTGTACGAGAGGGAGGGGGTGGACGCATTGAAGTACCGACGACCTCTTACAATTTTCACGGTATCGGTGATGACAATGAGTCGTGTATCGGGGATGACGTTGTGCCTTCAGTACGTGTCCGACGAACGTTGGGTAGAGTCAGCAAAGACCGTCTACGAGAGCCACTTGCAACGAGGCTGTTGATGACGAAACTTGAGGAGAACAACGGCTTCACTCGGTTAAATTCATTCGTCTTCTTTTTCTTCCATCCTCGGACAGAGGCTAGGGGTGCCATTGGAGCCATCGTTTCCGACGACGAACCTGGGACACCCCGGAGAACCGCCGTGCGCGTCATGCACGACGCCTGCGCCTGGTTGCTGGAGCTCGGCTTACCGGGGATGGCTCGACGGGCGTTCATCGTGGCTGAGGAGAGCGAGCGGCTCGCGGTCAAGAAGGCGAAGGTGTGGGGCTTGAATCGGTTTTGTGCCCAACACGTTGTCCATGGAGCGTTGTGACTGCGCATCTGTTTGACGAACCCGTAGCAATATTGTGTGACACCTTGTCTCCTGCTTTTCAGTTCTTTGCCGTCGTCCGAGGAGGAGCAAGGGGCGTGGGCAAAAGTAACAAAAGGCTAGCAGAAGATATCTCCCACAGTGTCACGTGTCGAATCCCCAGAGGTGTATGTAGCGAAAGGGGCGATTTCTTTGGGAGTAAGAAACGGCAAGAGATCTCCCGGAAACCGTGCGTAATGTTGGCGCCAAGAACAGCAAGCGCAGACCCTAGCCCATGGCGTCCGACCAGCACGGAAGAACTTGAGCACGTTTCCAAGAGAAATGCTCCATTCCATGTCATTGGTGCTGCTGGAAGACGCAGTATATCCGTGCCGACCGTGAGAGCTGCGTCGACGTGTGTACCCTTCCTACATACCTCTCCACGAACCCGCCTGTTCTTGTACGCCATCATCGCCATGCATTCCATTAGATAGTGCATGCGTTTCAGCGACCTTCGTTCTGAATCAATGTCTCCGTGCAACCAGGAACGCGGTCTATCCGTCCGGACTCCTAGTGCCCTGCGCGAGTCTTCCCGCCGCCTCAAATGCTACCTCATCCTAGCCGACGCAGCAACGGCAGCCATAGCTGCAGACCCGGACAACAGCAACACGATCGCTTCTGCGGCACTTCCAGGCAAAGGAGGTTCGAGACCGAACGAAGACGCAGCAATCCAGGCAGCGGAACCAGCGCCAGCGGCTCTCGGCAAAGCATTCGGTGACCAAAAACAAGGAAGCGCATCTGAGGTCATGGCGATGGTGTATTGCGCGGTTGATGCGGAGAGGCTTGCGCAGGAAGCTGTGGAGCTCTCACCGGGAGATCCCAGGCCTTGGCAAGCCTTGGCGGAGGCTTGCGATGCCCAAGGTAGAGGAAAATAACCTTTGTTCGACAGGTGGCAACGTGCCAGGAATTGCTTCTTCTACTCCCTCGCTCCTGGTTGTCACGCCCTCTGTCTTATCCTGTTCATCTTGGAGTTAAATGTTTCGCACATCAATATTGAAGCGGAGAGGAGACGTCGCAGGGGACGCAATTTTCGAAGGGAGGGTTGAAACACCATCACCACCTACCTACAAATGCCCACAACACTAAGTAGCCAACCAAACGATGTTACAATCCTTTGTCCAACGGCCGTAGGTCTCATCAAAGCCACGGAGGCAGCAGACGCTTGGGCCGCGGTACTCGACCGCATGGAAACGGCGTGGAGGACCTCTTCGGCTAGCGGGGAAGAGCCGACATCTCCAACTCCTCCTCTGCGAGTCTACATGCGGTTAGGGTCGTTATACAACACTCTCGGCAGGGTCGAGGAGGCCAAGGTGGGGAACAGAGACCCCAAAAGTAAGGCAAAACGACCTTCCCCACAAGTTGGTGATAATGCCGAGTTCCGATGTGATCGCATGTACGAGCAACCCTTCCCGAAAAGATGATATTTTATCGGCCGTTGTGCCCGCCAATGTTGAATGCGTCGCCGGTTTGTCCAGGCGTGCTTTCTTCGGGCTTGCCGAGCGTGGCGGGCTCCCGGTCCGTGGCTCGGATGCGGAGCGGCTTGCATGCGGCTGGAGCAGTGGCAGGAGGCCGAAGATGCCATGCAACACGCCTCTCGCCTGGACTGCAACTCGTCGCTGGTGTGGGGGCACCTGGCTCTGCTGTTGCTGTCCATGGGCGAGGACAGGTATGGATGCTCTGACTCATGCGTCATTTTTTTGCATCCCGGGTTTGGCGCATCGAATCAGATCAGCATCTGAGATAAGCGCTTCATCACGCTTTTCATAAACAGGCGCGCAGATGCATTGACCAAATTGTGTTCTACTGCTGCGAGAAAACTAACTTCTTTCCAGTAGACCAGCCTTTGCGCCGAATGTGCCGGGGTCTTTTTCGTTTTCGTTCATCCGTGGTTAGGTTGACCTTGCACACGGATACCTGACGGACATTATCTTGTTCGTGGACACTTTCACGGACGTTCACAGACATCCACTTTGTGTCGTTTCTGCAATGGTGGAAGTTCTAGTGGTATGAGAAGGTTCCGGATGAATGCTTAACACGGTCTCAAATCGAAACATCCATACTGTTATTGATGTTGACCCTAATGTTGTGCATTCACCCTCTTCTCTGATTTTAAGTAGGATTTCCGTCGTATTGAATTATTTCGCCGACTTTATGGCGTCTCAGGGTCATCAAGAGTCGATCACATGGACTGGGTGGTTGTAGTGGTATAAACACTAGTAGCAATCCCTGAAGACCCTGGTGAAGACTCACTCGTTGATTCATCTCTTCGGACAGCAGCGCGTGCTGTTTCCTTGCTCTCTGGTAGACTGAGCATGTCAAGGTGGACCAGCTCCCTCCAACAGGGGCTACAAAGAACGCTCCTGTCCGTCGCCTTATGCTTTCATCGGGAGTTGCATCTCCCGCACTTTCCTCTGGGCATTATTAGCCCACACCACTGTCGGTACTTTCCCACACATTCAAACCCCAGTACAGGTTCCTAGGTTCCTGTGACCCGGATGAATGACGAAAAACAACAAAGTCGAGAACTCGATCCTATCCAATTGACGCAGTTTGAATTCCCAGGCTACAGGATGTAGTTGATGTGCTTCAAGTTTCGCATGTTCGGGATACTAAAAAAAGTCAAGCATTTGTGGCAGTATCGTACACAATACAAGTGAAACGACGTCCAGCCGTTGCCTCCAAACGGCGTAAGGCCCATCAACAAATGGTCTTTTTACGGGATTTATTGCGCAAAATGGACCAAAACCGTCATGAGCCGCTTCTTTTTTGTCATGGGCGACGTCGATGTGTATGTAGTGCGCCAGAATGTTCAAGTTCGAGAGATTTGGTACCTGCTGAACATGTATCATGTGATAGAACCACATTTTCTCGAGAAGCAACCTGGCATACCGCCAAGTTCGAAGACGGGTTTCGGTTTTGAGAACAAGAGCTACAAGGTAAATACCGCATCGCGTGATTCTCTGGGGTTCTCCAAGAGGAAGACAATTTTGGATGACGCCGCCACCGCCCTTCGTGAAAAAAACAGTTTTTTGGTTCATTATTTACAAGATTCTCCTCCGGAGAGGGTTTATTTATCATACAGGGGGCGAATATCATGCGATACGCGTGCTGCAAATCGGATACACTATTGGGGCCACGTCGAACGGAAATATTGAAACATTTATTTCGAAATGTCTTCACCATGTCATTTTCAAGCCTGTTTTTTGCGCTATTTCTGGTACGGTGAAGGCGACCATGCGATGTCACATACATGTCGTGGTGGGTGACTATTGCTAAGTAAGATGGAAAATGTCTTTACGGCCAAGTCGAGCTCGAAGTGACCATCTTCCCACATTGGCGGCCCAGTTCAATTCAAGATCCAATACCTCCTTCTCGACGCAGGCTTCAGGAAGCCGACCGCGCGCTGTCACAGGCCCTCTGCCTGGGCCTCGCCGACTCGTCCCTTCTCCGCGAGATAGGCAACTGCTACGTCGCCGCTGGCCGGTTAGATGCGGCCGAGGAAGCGCTGCGAAAGTCCCTGGCTGCCGATGTCAATAGCCACGGCAACAGTGGCAACCCGCATACACGTAGATGCTTAGGCGACGTGCTCTCTGCCAGGAACTCTACGAGCCAGGTTCGTGCATACCTGGTAGCTCTCAAAGTGTCTGTGGTCCAATGCCCTCGCTGCCTTCACCCTTTGTTGGTCAAGAAGAGTGATGTAATCTTACTCATCAGATACACGCCTCTTACCGGAACTAGGCCACGAAGCACTTCGGCCAAGCAGCAACATGCCCCTTCCAATAAACATCAATCAATGTTGGTAACTAACGAGTGGCCGATGACCTGTCCCTGCCAGGCCGTGCAGGAGTATCGACGAGTGCTAGAATCTCCATCCACCGACGTGAACGATTCTGAACGGGAGGAAGTCTTGATGCGTTGTGGGAATCTCCTCCGCAAGATGGGGAGGGGCGACGAGATCGACCAGCTTCACCAGGAGGCGCTGTTCTCACGGCAGCAGCTCTTGGCGTGATTGATCTATGGGCCCCAGCTGTTATATTGCTGCAGCGCAGAGTTCCATGGAGTCCATTGCCTTGAGATTCGTACACCTGTACAAGTCTCGTGGCCGGTAGGCATTTTTTTCCATGGTGGAAAGCATGTCACACAATGTCACAGTCCCTTACCAGGCAAGTACTCAAATGTCCCCCGGAATCGGCGGGATATGGTGTGTGGATCAGTGGTTCAAGGTTCACAAGATTCGCCAGGGAGGCGGCAGTAGCAAACATGTGGCGACAACACGCATCAGAGATGGAGAGTACGGACAACTCAGTCCCTGACAAATGAAAAACTGAAGTTTTCCGTTGCTGCTTGCACGGCCGTCCTTGCTAAAGGGTCAAAGGAAACGATGCTTACCAACTGTGGCAGGTGGCTGCCTGCGTTGGCAGGGAAATGGTATTGTGCTTCGCTCAGCTCATCGTCAGAAGCATGATATCTATGATAGATGCACAAAATTCAGATCGATCCTCGAATTTCCAGGACGCATGGCACGAAATCTTGAACCCCCTCCAGGAGTACCAGGTACCACGAATACACCCTCTGCGCCTTCTTTGGGAGAAATAGAGCGACAATACCAAGCCACCCGCCGCCCGTCGCCCGACCGAACACGAACAAATGATAAATAGTCGAACGAACCAAACAACCCTCGGCGAGTGCGTAGCAGCAGCGCTGCGTCACGCTCGTAGATATCTTGCCAAAACGTCACCGCCAGGCCCGGCGTGAGCAAAAATTCGCCGCATGTGCCGAACGGCTGCAACGTCAAGGGGACCAACCCACGTGTCCCCCTGAAACCTCAAACTATAGTACGGCATCCTCTCGATCCAAGACCGTCTCATGAGCAACCAGCTCTGTCACAACACAAGGCTTACCCGATTCATATCTTTGCACAAAATAGACCCGGAGGAAACGCCTGCTTCTCTAACTAAATCTTGTTGGATGCCACCGGCGTCCTATCCAGAAGCACCACACCCAAATACAGCGAGACATGAAGCTCCGGTCGATCATGCCCCCCTGCGCGAGAAGCAGCAGGCAGCCGCAGTAGCAGTCGTGGAAAGAAATGTGAGAGCGAACGGGACCAAGAAGCTCGTAAGAAGGAGAAGAAGTAACCGCCTTGGCGGTACTCGGACAGGAGTGGCAAGCTACCCTACATCGCAATCAGAGAGTGGGGGGAGATCCTACTCGGTGACGTTCGGTTACCAGGTACAGCCTGCGGCGCCCCAGACGAACAGGAAAACGCTCATTGCAAACAGTCACACGAGGGTCTGGGTGGAAAAATACAGCAGTACAATCTGCCTAGAAAGGCTTTGGTCGGTGACCGGAAGGCCACGCACACGCACGCTGCACCAATGACGGAAGGGGCGTCGGTTCTCTCGCGTTAGTGCTTCGTGGGCGTTGCGTCCGACTTACAACGCATGGTCGACGGTCCCGGCCGTCCGTGCTGGACTACTATTCCTTGGGTGCCGGAACAATTTAGGCGGAAGCTGCACCCCCTTGTCACTCACTCTTCGACCTTCTTGAAGTCTCCCATCTTGGTCGTTGCCACGGGGGTCCCGAAGAACCGGAGGCTCGACAAGCAGCTCTGCTCCGCGCCGTTGTTGTCCGCGACGAAAATCTGACGAAAACAAGCCCGAAAACAACAACAGTTGTCGTAAAAATAGGCTGAATGCGCCAAACCGTGGTCTGGAAAACAGCATGCACCTGCATGGCGGACTATGGCCCAATGCGGGCGAGAAGCGTTGGCTACATAGTTCAATGTTAGAGCCCTACGGGAAAAGGGGCCATCCACTTCAACCTAACACGCTGCACACCGTAGCAGACGTGCCAATGGTCATGGAGCACCTGGAGCAGGTGTACAAACGACGGTTCATGGGAATGGAGGGAAACGGGTTCTTCTTGTAGGTATGGATATATTTCGAACACTTGGGAGGAACCCTTAAGGCTGAAACTCACCGAAAGGCCGGAGACCCTTTGAAACTTAACGAACTTCAGCACAGACGCTGAACCGGCCACCAAATCTTCCTTCGTTAGCTCCAACGTTTGCGCCGGCGCCATGTCGTCAGTGTCGCTGAATCCCATGCTGTTCCGGTTGAGGTAGAGTTTCACCGTCAACGGAGCCGTGTCTTGATTGGTTGGCCGACGGAGTGATCAGGCACAAGAGAAGAGGGATGGGGTGGGGTGGGAGTCAGACCTCTGGGTCGTAAGGGTTGCAGTCAGGAGAAGTCGTGCCCTCTGATGTTTGATCGTAACGCACTCAACCCGTACAAAACAATGGGAGGGGCGACGCAACAAACGTTTGCGAAGCTCTTTCGTGAACAGCCTCCAATTCGCATCACGGACAGTCAGCAGCCCAGAAAAGACGAGACAAATGCCACGGTTCCTCCATCAATGACATGATTTTTTCAACAACCATGTACGGCGCTTCGGGGAGACAATAAACCACACGCTGGGGGGTGCCACTTCCTATTACCCCTACAGGTGTGATTCGCCCGCCAAGCAACTCACCATCCGAAGGGGCGACGAAGTCTATCGAGTGTAGCTTCACAGTCTCCATGAAGCCCACGTGCAAGAGCAATTGCTCTTTTTCGCGTGAAGGGGTGATGCACCGGAACCACAGAACATTAAGAGTCGAGAAACCCCCGCCCCAGCAATCCAGGGTACCGGAGATGCACCGCAGGTCACCAGAGCAGCCGAAGGAACAATGTTGCCACGGCGGAATAACATCAGGTTGGAACATGCACCGCAGAGGAAGCGACGATGGTAGAAAGTGAATAACGAATAACCAGCGTTAAATCGCATGAACGAAAATGGGCATGGTACACGAGACCCCCGGCGATGTGAGGCTTCCTGAAAAACCACAAAGTCTCCGTCTGTTCTGTCCAACAGCTGACCCATCCTTGTCCGTTGCCTTGACGATTTAACCACAGGCTCGTCGCATCGTGCGGTACAGATTGGAGGGCGTAAGATACTACCTTAGTACCAATAATCTTTTGTGTATTCCAAAGATACGCGGAACAAAAGATGGCACGCAATTCTTACCATCGGCGTCCGACTGAAGCATCAGCCGGTCATCCCCCTGGAAGAGGTTTTCCCATGTTGCTCCCGACAGCTGATTGAGACAGTAACAATCGGCCCTGCGTAACAGAAAACAGCGCGAGACAACCCGGATATTCACACAGGAGTTCATTGAATGTACACATTTTGCTTCGTTATATTTGCTGGATTTTTCATAAGTCTTGTTGTTTGTGTGTGTGAGGGGAGTATTTTTGGTGTGTTTGGTTGTTTCTTTCTATTTCATTTTTGCAAGGACACGATTTGAGGCAAGAGAGGGCAGAAGAATGCTCAGGACGACATTTTAATGTGAACATTGCTAAAGACGGATGAGTTTGTCCATGAATACCGCCTGCTGTACACACGCACGAGAGGTGGTACGGCGGTAGGACAAAACAAACTTGTGTGATTGGTATGATGCCCCACGGCATGATGCTACCTCCCCGCTACGGCGCCCACTTCATTTCTCATCGTATGGTACTAGTCACGAGCGTCCACCTCTAAGTACACGTGTCTGTGCACTGCATATCTCGAATGTACCTCTATAGTTCCGGTACCGGAACTATAGAGGGTGAATTCTATATACTTCCGGGTCCCGCTATAGTTCCGGTATTATCGGCAATTCAAGACCGGAACTATAGCGGGACCACTACTGTAGCGCCTTTTTGAGCATGCGTCAAGAAAACGGAGGTGCTGCGTAAGCCATCTCGTGCGGTTGTCCAAGGTTCAATCTACTGATCCGAGTACCAGCCTGGTGTTGGCCTTGTAAAGATGCCTGGCCAAGGAAAGCAAGACGTGATCGCTGTATCGGAGTACCGTAAAGAACATCCTTGACCACAATCCGCTTTCTCCTCGGCTGATTTCTTCAAGAACAACGGGGAAGATTCCAAAGACTACAGTTAGGGGGGGGCGTATCCACCCCTCAGTCCCACAGTAAAATCACTCCACTGATGGGCCTCGATGATGGAAAGGAATGTGTGCGAGCATACCACTGCCTGCATTGCGCTGTCTCCTCATGCACCCACAGCTGCATGCTCAAAGCTTCAGACATAATCAGGACGCCATGTCCGGATGCCCACGCCATGTAGTCTCCCCCCGCTGATCAACAACGTTACGGTGACTGCTCAATAGGTGTTTGTTGCACCACACCAAGTATTCAATGCGAATGAGTTCAGCAGGCGGCAAGCAGCTATTGCTCCCAGCTCCCACTTGTGTCGTGAACCAGGTTGCTACGCATACTGCTGTTGTACGAGGCGGTCCAAGCGTTGCTCGAAAAGCGTCCATGTTGCTTCCAATGGGTGTAGTGCAAAAGAAAGGCCTCGTGCCCCTCCGTTGCCCCTTCAAGCGGCTCATAATTGAGCACCAAGTGATAAACTACGGTCGACAATCACTCGGACGTACAGTACATCTGCTGCCTCCTTACAGCGTACGGCAAGAAGCAGTCGGGCGGCATGGTGCCGCTCTAATCTGAGATTACTCACTTGCACACAAGGTCCGTGATGTCCCGTACTTCCAGATCGCTCGCCTTCGGGGCTGCTGCTCCCGCCGCAGCGGCACCCGCTCTGGATCAGAGACAGTTATCAACGGACGGAGAGCGAAAATCCTACGGTGGGCACAGCAGCAGCGTAATCGGGAGCATCAGCCTGGTTCGACGAGGTCGATTGGGTGCACCTTCTTCGTGTTCCTCAAATTTCGTCGTTGCAACACTCTCCTAACTGACAGTCTGCGCCGTCTATTTGACAGTCCTGGTAGCTGCTGTTGGTAACCACCCACCCTGCAGATATCATCTTCTGGTTCGTCTGAGTTGGAAGGCTCGGTAATCTCCTTCGGGCGGCTGCTGGCTGTGTCGGCGTGGCGCCGGTCTAGGCGAAGGCCGTCAAGGCCGTCAAGGCCGTGGCCTGGGGGGTCGACAGAAAGTCCTTTCGGATAAGCTAGTGGGTCCGACACAGAACCCAGCAAAATGATAGGTTCGTGAGGCG
The DNA here is from genome assembly GCA_000310025.1 of Ectocarpus siliculosus. Classification (NCBI taxonomy): domain Eukaryota; class Phaeophyceae; order Ectocarpales; family Ectocarpaceae; genus Ectocarpus; species Ectocarpus siliculosus. The sequence continues at coordinate 521,852 of FN649747.1, forward strand.
TTGTTGACATGAAACCGTCCACAATTTTCGTGATCTGACACCGCGCGTTACTTCGATGAGATGCCCTCGACAGACACATTCGAGAGCTACTACTTCCTCTCACAGGGGATTGCGTCGAACGTCGCATTGTCTGTAGCTACATATAAGCACACGTCTGAAGATACACTCAGCACGTCTTGAAGATGGTTCTCTGGTCGTTGTTGTTGCACAACTCACAGCAAGCAGTTCAGGGATTGTTTGTGTTCCTGTCTGTTCTCAGACGTCGAATACACAGTAGTATTAGTATGCGTATGTATGTATTATGTTGTATGCATAGTAACTGTAGTTTCCTGTTGACACGCCAGGTCGGCACGCCAGCAATGGGCGGTGTACCGACGACGTGACTTTGGGAGAAGAGAAGCGGATCCTACGACACCAGCAGTGTGTGCCTCTCGCGTTGGGACTGGTTATTATTATGTATGCGGCATTCGGAGTAAACTATATATACGGGAACTCCGCGTACATACGCGCGGTCAAAGAGTCTCGGCTTTACTGTTGTGAGTTGTCTGGGAACCCTGCCGACCCTTATTTCTTTCGTACAACAACAGTTAGTTCCGAAGTCTATGGACTACTCTATGGACGCAACAAGCAGTGTAGCGGATCCCGAGTTGATAGTGCCGTAATAGTATCATCCAACGCCGCTGACGTAAGGCTGGCGGCGTAGTAGTTTCCGGTGGCCACTATAGAGTAGCACTGCTCGCGTAGTTCCTGTTGCCATGGCGGCGGAAAAAAAAGTTTCAGAACCAGGGAGGGGGTCCCCGAAATGATCACGCTGAGGGTACCGAAAGAACCTCTCGTTGACAGGTCAAATGGATAGATAGATGGACACCCAGCCATCCCAGGTTCGGGGTTGTTGTTGTGCATCGTAGATTGGACGGGGCTTCAATATTTGATTGCGGGTCAAGCTTGGGCGGGTAGGCAACGTCTAAGCTCAAATTGATCGAGATGGTACATATTTCGCGTCGGAAGCACCTACCTACCTGATGCGTGCTCGTGTTTTATGCTTGAAACGGCCGATCACTAGCAGCTGAGACAACTTAACGCAGCAAGCACCAATCAAGCTCAAACTTGCTGAGGGTGTCTGAAGTCAGTAGTCTAGTAGTGAGTGGCCGATGGGATGATTTCTCCGTCCTCGGGTGTGTGGAGTAAAAACGTGTTATTTTTTCCGCGCGGTGAGGCCTGTCTGTAGAGATCGTAACGGTCTCTTTCTTGGAGGAGTGGTTCGGAAATCTGCAATAGGTCTTATCCTAGCGACGTCAAACGACGGAGGCTTTTTGGTTTTGAACCCTACTGCGCTGTAGTCGTTGGCATCGCAGCTTGGCCAACAGTGGTGGTTCTCTAAGAGATTTTGTTACTGTGGCTTTTTTTACCATGGTCCGGGACGGTGCGTAATAACGACGACGGTTGTTGGTTTTTGTGATGAAGGAAGCGCTAAGCAAAGTCGGACAACCATCGCCCTGAAGTTAGTACTCGATCTGATGTACGGAGCAAGACGATAGTTTGTGGCACACAACAACCAATCAACCCTGCGTGCAAAATCTATGCATGCGCGTCAGTTGCTGTTGTCATTCGCCTACATACAACGTTCGATGTCACACAGATCCATCCGTGGTGCACGGCTCAGGGACAGATGTCTATCTATCTATAATCTATACTGGTTATGCGTTCCGAAAAGAGAGTCATCAACGCATACGTACATGCGTCACACAACGCACACAGCTGCTGGTGGTGAGGGGTACCTATCTCCTAGTGCCTGCTGTGCCATTCCAGCGATAACCTACCCTACCCTACCCTTACTGCCTCTTACCGTCGTAGGTGTTAAGGTCTATCAGACGCCGGACTCGGCACAACACCTGACAGACAATTCTGGACTACCTCCAAGACGCTACAGGCCTATCCGGATCGAACGTCTATGGCACGTCTATTCAACAACAACAAACAGTTAGAAGCAGTTAGTTTTAGTTATTCTAATGCCATAGCCTACTCGCGTCATGAATTCAACTTCAATGTGTCATGCTCTGGAAGGTGCAGCCCTGCATGGCCCGGCTCAGTAGCCAAGCGACCGGGTTAACTTTCCTCGGAGAGGCTACCAGAGGGGGACACATCGCAGCCTCCCTCAGAGGTTGAACGAAACTTGGGTTCGATCAAGTGACCTGGTTGTCAATGGTAGAGTCATGTGGGCCGTGTACACTTATATAGCCTGGTTGTCAAAAGTGTGGTTATTTGGTCTGCGCCAACATGCCACATTTATTTCCAAAACGAATTGTTGAAAGAAACACGTTCATTTGTCTATTCTTGTCGGGTCGGCATCTTGTGACAACTGGGGTGTCTGCTAAATTATTGCTGATGCTGATACCATTCGAACTTAGGAAACGCTATGTTTGTCATGGATTTTTTCAACTCTCTACTTCTCTCGGTGTACCCGCACACGAGCGGGCAACTTCCTCTCAGCACCTGGTAGCTAGCAGTTGTCACAAGATGCCGACCCGACAAGAATAGACAAATGAACGTGTTTCTTTCAACAATTCGTTTTGGAAATAAATGTGGCATGTTGGGCGCAGACCAAATAACCACACTTTTGACAACCAGGCTATATAAGTGTACACGGCCCACAGGACTCTACCATTGACAACCAGGTCACTTGATCGAACCCAAGTTTCGTTCAACCTCTGAGGGAGGCTGCGATGTGTCCCCCTCTGGTAGCCTCTCCGAGGAAAGTTAACCCGGTCGCTTGGCTACTGAGCCGGGCCATGCAGGGCTGCACCTTCCAGAGCATGACACATTGAAGTTGAATTCATGACGCGAGTAGGCTATGGCATTAGAATAACTAAAACTAACTGCTTCTAACTGTTTGTTGTTGTTGAATAGACGTGCCATAGACGTTCGATCCGGATAGGCCTGTAGCGTCTTGGAGGTAGTCCAGAATTGTCTGTCAGGTGTTGTGCCGAGTCCGGCGTCTGATAGACCTTAACACCTACGACGGTAAGAGGCAGTAAGGGTAGGGTAGGGTAGGTTATCGCTGGAATGGCACAGCAGGCACTAGAAGATAGGTACCCCTCTACCACCAGCAGCATGCTTGTGTGACGTACGTACGTATGCGTTGATGACTCTCTTTTCGGAACGCATAACCAGTATAGATGATAGATAGACATCTATCTGTCCCTGATCCGTGTACCGCGGATCTGTGTGACATCGTTGTAGGCGAATGACAACAACAATTTACGCGCGCATGCATAGATTTTGCACGCAGGGTTGATTGGTTGTGTGCTAGTCAAACTATCGTCTCTGCTCCGTACATCAGATTGAGTACTACAGGGCGATGGTTGTCCGACTTTGCTTAGTGCTTCCTTAATCTCAAAACCAACCGTCGTCGTTGCGCACCGTCCCAGACCATGGCAGAAAAAGCAACAAGAATTTCTTAGAGGACCAGCACGGTTGCCCGAGGCAAGCTGCGATTCCAGTGGCTATACAAGATACGTATGGTGAAAGGAGTCGCCGACGAGCATTGCACGCGCGCATTTCAAAAACATTGGTATATTTCTGTCGAAAAGCGGGAGAATAATCTATGGCGGGACACGTGGCAGAGAGAGATGTGCCCCGAGCCCCTCTTTGGCAGGTTTGTCCTGGCCTCACAGTGGGTAATCCTGTATGCAGAATTGGCGGCGGGGCTCCAACTTGATGGCCGGTAGGCAACTATACGCGAAAAATATGTCGAGACCTACCCGGGATTGATGTGCTCCGACGAGAACGAAGTTAACAACAATTATGCTCGCGTAAAACAAACTGAAATCATCGGGACGCCGCGGGATATTGGATACTTCGGTGGGGAAGGTGGCAGTGGTGTGACCCATTCGTTGGCAGACTGGGTACGTAGACACATACTGTAGTCATCCCAGCGTCGAAAAAGAGGTTGCTCATCCTGTTGTAGATTGAACGGGGTATTAATTAGGTGGCAGCCAGTTGTATCTGTTGCTCAAATTGACCGAGATCGGAGCAATTTGGTGCCGGGAGCATCTGCTGCATGCCCGTGTTTCGTGCTTGAGACGTCCGCTCACCGACACAGGCAAAGGTTGGCGCAGTACGCATCAATTAAGCTTACACGTGCGGAGGGTGTCTAAAGATCTCGATCGTGTGATTTCTTGCGCTTCCGGTGTTCGGTTAAAAAAACCGCGTGGTTGGGAGCTTCCGAGTGAACGGCATCAGACAGAAACCGTTTTTTTACCGCTTCTTAGACCTCTAGAGACCGTAACCGTTTCTTAGAGGAACCGGAGGAAAAATGGTGGTGAAACCGCGTGTGTCGACTCTAGTTTCAACGACCGTGGATACTGGTCGGGGTGTGCATTTGAACGAACACAAGTTCGACCCCAATCCGATGACGTTCCGATTACTACGAGGTCTCCCAGAGACCAGAACCAACCGCATTTCGACAATCGTGGGTACCGCATACGACAGGTGACAACATACAACAAACGGTGCTGATAGTATTTACGGTCAACACGAGCGCAACGAAAAAAGCTCGTCTCAGATCAAGTAAGTGGGCAACACAAGATGCCACACAAAACCCACAACAACGAATACCGCCGGTGAAAATTGTTCCGAAGCCAAACTGTCACCGGGGTGTGTTTGCTTGTGCTGAATACCGCGTCATCACCAGTACCTGTTCCGACGTCATGCTACACGATATCGCTGAAGGGCACTCATCCGACCTCATACCATGCAAGTTGGGAATGCGGCGGTGGGGTAAATTCTTTTCGCCCAGCGGTAGGGTTCAACTACGTTGTGGGCATAGCCCTTTCCCAGCCTGGTGTCGAGGAAAAGTATATGCATATGCCTATTCATGCACGGGAAAATGGGTAGGTCCGCCAGCTTGGGGCAGGAGGCCTCATCCAATCCAATCTTTACATCACCAAGTGATCGGCAACGATCCCAACGGCACATCAGTGCTTTAAGAGGTAGCTGACCCATGCACTTTGAATCTTCGACATGCCACCAACAACGTATCCTCTCGCCCAGCTACAGAATGAGGGAAAAGGCCCAGGCACTGTGGATGTGCTGCTTCGAGAGTTGATCACTGGCCGCAGCAATGCGAGCTTCAACGTATCATCATCAGAATATCACGTCAGACGGGATCTACTGTACATTGTTTCAGGATAACGAGGTAAGCCTTTGAAGGCGTGCTTTCCTCTACAAAAAGGTGTCCCTAGCCAGTCCGCTGCGGAATGATTCTAAGGCGGGGATTCCCGGCACAAAGGTAGGTAAAACTTAAGGGGGAAGCGTCGCCATTCATTCCCAACCGGTGGGGGTCAAACGACAAAGCAGAACGTACTGCCACACCCATACGGTATCCTACCGAGCCCGAAGATATGGAACCTGCCCATATATTAAACCGTGCGCATGTGCGTGCTAGCTCCAAGGCTGGGTATTGAAGCCAGAGCTTCAGTCAAGAGGGCCGCCTGCCGGTTGATGACGTTGCTCCTCTGCCATTGGTCGAATACAACTTTTCGACCGTCGGCGCTGACTTTGGCGCTGTCAACGGCACCAGCCGGGGGTACTGAACAGATGACGAGGGTCGGGGCAGCAAAGAGCCGGCGCGAAGGGCGGCGCGAAAAGGTTGTTTGAGGAGCCACAATAGTTTGAAGTTCTGAGTGCTTTGGAGGAAGCGACGTCGACTGGGCGAAACGTATGTGGCGCCGAGACTTCTCGAAGCAATGGGTTTGAATGGAGGAAGCCACAGCGCTACCGGCGATCCATATTATTCACTCGTGCGACACAGCATCTAACAACAGCAGCACCCAACCTAATGGTGTTCGCATGTCAACCACGCCGCTGAAAGTACAAACCACAATCGCGACACACGGGTCTCAAGCTTGCAGTACGAGGTGAATAGCATGCCCCTCGTGCGCACGTGCTTCTACGCCAAACTGGACGAGATCGGGCACACTGTACCTTTGAGACACTAACGTTCCCGTCCGCCGACACCGAACCACTGCCCCCTCCACCTCCCCTCAGCAACCGCCCTTTCAGTCCCGGACCTCCCGAACCCCCCACATCGTCCGTCGTTCCCGTTCTCTCAAAGAGCAGTGGACCCTGAGGACCTTTCGGTGGAACGGTTCCGGGCTCGCCCGACGCCGAAGACGCCGTCGCCGATCCACGCGGGGCTATCTTTCCCGGGGTCATCACGGGTTGCGTCCGCCCTGGTGTCCTGGACGTCCCGATACCGTTAACACTGCTGCCGTCGCCGCCCCTGCCACCGCCCCTGCCCTGTTCGCCGTGACCGCTTCCACCGTTCTCGCCTCCGACTTCGACAACGCGATCGTTGCGGCCGCCCAGTCCCCCCGCGCCCGTGTACCACTCGTCGAGCCCTTTCGGTACCTGTGGGGTGCCGAAGCCTCCCAGTGGGCGGTTGCACGACAGACATTTCGAGCCGATCAGGACGTCTTTGTCGCTCGGGACCATGGACAAAATGGCCGTCGCGCGAGCCTGGTATGAGGAGGAATGAGGGAGAAGGGAGAAATGGGTTAGATAGGCCAAAGCAGAGAGATAGCAGGGCGGGAGGGACGACAACGCCGCAAAACAATACGCATGCATGACACCCTTAGAACACGAAGTACTTCGGTTAAAGTTTCTAGGTTCTACCGTTAGCGGAGTATCGGAACTGGCACGCCCGACACAAAGATAGCACATAATTGCACCTGTTCTAGCTCGATCTGAAGTCGTTTCATTGCGACCGAACTGTTCTGGTCCTTCCCGAGCACCCTGCCTAACCGTTGGAGTTTCGTCTGTTCGTTGGCCGACTTGTTGATTTTCAACGTCATGTCTTCGAGCGCCTTCTCGATCTCAGATGCGCCGGCCTTTGAACTAAGCTCTTTGCTAAGTCGCGAAAACAACCCTTGCATGGTTTCCACGGTGGTCCCAAGGTCCTATTTTTTCCGAGGGTTGGGTGCGCAAGGTAGCGTGCTTGTGGACGGACAGAGGAGGTGAGTTTGAGTGCCACGGGGGGGCGTGGGTGGAGCGTTATGCTATTCTATTTTGCTAGAGGGACTATAATGTGTGTCGCACGTTCCGTAGGAGCTTCGACAGGCACGGAGCATATATGCATGAGCACCCCCATGTGAGATTATCAGTCGTTTCTATCGATGATTTTCGCGATGGGTTCCATTCATCCAACAACCCCATGAGTTTGTTCATGCCTAAGGTCATTGTTGTATCATACGCGAATCAGCAGCAAAGGGAAAGCTGTTCGCGTGAAGACTGTACCGGTCTGCCTCACAGGAAATATAGCATCGACGAGTAACACCCCCCGAATGGGATGAACCGAATGCATCAATACGAAGAATAATGGAATCTCTGCCTCTTACTGCGATGGCCTGCGAGCGCTCTCTATCTGCATCCACTTCGCTTAGGACGAGATGCATCGTTCGTTGGAAGCCGGCAAGAGTGTTTTCCATCTCCCCCAGCTTTCCCTTCACGCTATCCACGGGTGCGCTGAGCTGCCGGATAACCGATTCCCGTTCCTTATCCGCGCGCTGAGCGACGTAGACCGTCAGGTCCTCCAGCGTCACGGAAAGTCGAATCTGTTTGTGCGCATACGATACATATTCATCGGGTTTTGCATGGTGTACCTTGATTTTCGCTATTCTGTCATTGTGCCGTTTAAGCTTTCTCGGAGGGCACCCAGGTGACTTGTGGGGCGCATTCCGTGTCAAAGTTGTGCGCACCCATGTCTTGAAAAGTGACAAGCGTGGAGTTGTGAAATGGTTTGGAGCTTCAGTCAAGTCGAAGCACACGCAAGTACCTACCGCAAGGTCTCCGGTGCCAACACAGTGGTTCAGTACGTTCGAGAGGGCCTTCAAGAGCACAACCATTCCTGCCGGAAAAGGCATTTTTTCCGAGGTGCCGTGTCTCGTATAGGTCAGGCAGTTGAGCTTGACCCACGCTTGAGGTGACGCGCCGCTCGTCGACGACTCTACCCCTTCGCTCCCACCATTTTCCCCCCCGCCTTCCTCCGCGGTGGCGCCTTCGGTGATCCCGCCCCCTCCTGCGAGGTTTGCTGTGACTAAGGCGGTAGCGGCTTCAGCGCTGGAGGTGCGACGGTGGTGCTTGGTATTTCCCCCGTCTTCCGCTCGACGTGCCTGCAGAACCTGAGCTTTGACGAAGGCGAAAAGCGTGGTGCCTAGGTCCGTCGCTCGGTCGGAAAAATGCTGAGGAGCAAACAAATATACGGTACGAAAGGGTTGGAGTCAAACGCGGGCAGGGTGCTCGGGCCCGGCGGACATGTACTCGCTTTCTTCCCGTGCGTATTTTCACTCGGTTCCCTACTCACCTCCCTCTCCTCACCACCCTTCCGCCCCTCCTTTTCCCCAATGTAACTCTTCACCCACCATTGCCGCAGGGCTGTCCATGGCGATATCTTTGGCAAGCGTAGCGGGATCTCCAATCTCCTCCTCCAGCACCCTCGCCCTCTCTGAAATGTTCACCAAAAGGTGGCGGATAGCCCCCATACTGCGCAGCTTGTTGGCAGATACCTCGTTGCTGGATATTGCCTCGAGAGACGAGAGAAGCGAGCGAAGCTCCAGCTTCAGCTCAACGAGAGCCTTGTGAACGACCTTGCTCTTTTCGTCGACGGCGTTGGAATCTAGGCGCGCGAGAAGCTAGAGAACGTGAGCGCGCGAACGAGTGCAAAGGCAATGGGGGCCAAGCCGTTAAGCAGAGCAGTGAGTTCCACTTTCCCATGGTTACAAAGTCACGGGAAATCACGATATCTTTCCTCGACGCCTCGCCTTGGTGCACACATATGGTGGATGCCTGAAAACCAATTTCGAAGAGGAGAGCTGCTTTTGGTCAATCGCGGTACCATGCCCTGGTGATCGCTGCTGTTACATCAACCGACAACAACTGAGTCGAGCGACTCATGTTATAGGGAACGCGGGGATTCGGTGGCTGTCTTCGCTGATAGTCCTCATGAGACGAACAACAGCTCAGCAAAAGTAGAACAAACCACCCGGTGAAGCGATGCTGAAGAAAATGCGTCACAAACGAATGTCGCTCATTTCCTTGTACAGGGGACTCACCCTGTTGATCGCATCGGCGTTTTGTTGCGCCTGTTTCAGAAACCTTCGGTTGTATTCCTCATCCTTGGCAGCTATCAAGGCCTCAAGCTCTTCCAGTGAAATCTCGGTGCGCTTCTCCTGGTCCTCCACACGATCTCGAACGGCAATGATCTCTCGCTGCAGCTTCCCTAGGTCTCGCCCCATTTGGCTGCTTTCTTCACTCGGCCTCTCTAGTGACATACTTTGAGCTACGGGCTGGCAAAGTACGTACCGGGTGGACAAAGGCGGCGGTGATGATGTTCGTTCGGGCCTTGGATGCATGGTTTATCGTTGAACCCTTACACAGCAGTTGTTGACGAAATATTTTGTCTTCGGCAGCAACATGTTGTGGCGTCTTATTGAGAAGGCTTGTTGTTGTGTATGCTCTAGGCTAGGGGGGGCACCAGGCCTGCTACCTCTTCCTGACCTGTGGACCCGAATGCTGCTGTTTTGGGTGCGCGTACTCGTCGGAATCCAGGGCCGCCTTGGCCTGGTGGTCCCTGCTGTGTGGATCGTTGTGGTGTGATTTGTTGACGTCCTCCTGTCCGACTCTTCGCGCTTGCCTTTGCCCATCCCAACCCGCTTCCAGGCTCATCAATTGATGTTGAAGGTTCTCCAGCTCGGTCTCTTGGCTCTGGAGTTGCCTACCGTTAGCAAATTCACGCTGAGGGTGTCAGGTCGGAGGGACTGAAATTACAGACGAATGCCGCCGATAAGATTAACGTAGCGCACCGGCTGAAATCGACCGTGAAGCGTCGTTAAGGACAGCGACGACGGTTTGCCAAGTGCTGGTCCTCGACGACGGTAAAATTCACCCAAAAACTATTTTTTTCTCTAAGACGGATAGTACCGTGCGTGGTGACTTTTTCCTTCGGGTTAGGGTTATATTGCTGTAATCGCCCGTAAGGGTGAAGGTCGGCGGAATCTGCTATGTTGATATGCGTGTGGGTGTGTGAGGATGTTGGGGAGGTTCAATCGAGATATTTTCCTTTAGGCGGAGTCCGGCATATGCGGTGTTTACCGCAGCAAGGAACTCTATCGAATGGTACATAAGCCTCCATCCCTTCTTGGCAGCAGAGACCCGGTCAAGCGACTCACCCCTTTCGTCGACAGCGCATGGACTTAGAGGTATCCTCGCTTCATATCCCAGGCCAAATGTTCCTCCAGTAGTTACTTCAATCCATTGATCGACCAACTAACCATCCACCCATCCACCTCTATTCCACTCCTCTCACATTGCCATTGATGTAAACATGAGCACCGGATTCCCTCCCATAGCTCCGTCGAACATTCCTTGCACCCCACCAGATGATTCTCGTTTCTGGCGCGAGTGAAAGGGCAGAGAGCAGTTGGTGTTAGATTTGCTACGACTCTATGGCACGCACGTAGTTGATTGATCGTTGTAGAGCGCACATCCTTAGGTTGGTGTTGTGTTGTGTTGTGTTGTTGTTGTTGTTGTTGTTGTTTTCGTCCTATTTATTTTGGCGACAGTCCCCCCATTTTTCGTGGGGAGACGCGTACTACACTTTTCAGTGCATCTAGAGTACTGCACGTTTCGGTGTATTTTTTCGTACAACTACAACCATCCAGGGTCATACAGGAGGGGGTAAACACCAAGGCTTTTTTCTTCTTAGTCCTCAAGCAAACCCGGACTATCCGCGCGTGCAACGAATACTTGAACGTAGGGAACCGCTTAGATATCGTGACTTTGCCTCGAAAGTAGTGATGATCCTCCAGCAGTTTTTCGACCATTCTCCACTTGCAGAACACAGTGCCGACCAGAACGGCGAACTCTCTAGCTGTATCATTGGGACCAAAGATTCAACTCCACACCGAATGAAAATAACCCAGGTCATATTCGCCGGAGAGGGAGAACGCCCGCCCTCGGCTCTGATCCCAATCTGAGAACAGGGCCTGCCCTGTATTGGGGCCTTTCGACCCTTGTATCCCATTATCCTTAACAAAGGAAAGGTCGTGGGTTCGAATCTCAGCACGTGTGATGTCTTTTTTCGCCAGATAAATACATTGATATCTGGCGACGCAAACACCAAGATCCATCTGAAATGAAGCTGGCAGCGCTGATTATTTCTCGTCTACAGGATAGCCCCCTCAACATTGACAGAAAAGTAGATGATGATCGTACCTTGTCGCGCGATTACAGCAGCCCTTACCATCTATTTCCGCGTGGTGGGCATAGCAAAAGAATCTCTCTTATGGTTCAGTGCGTGACCTCGCAAGAATTTCGACTGTTGGTTGTGTGGGTTCGCACCTCTCAGGCGTGATCCACCCGCAATTCAGGCGCGGATTGAGCACTTGTGAAATACACGCAATAAAGTATGAAGAAACAGCTGAACCTGCTCGCAGTAGTTTAGATTAAAGGCAAACGCTATTGCAGGAGGAAAAGTGGATAAACCTATCTGCTCTGTTTACCTCGCTGTGACCCCAGCTGGTGCATCCAACACATACGGAATGTGTTGACTGGCGCCCAGATCATACGGGACGAAAGCACACACATCATACATGTAAGGCTGGTTTGGACTTGCAGATCTCCCAACAAATGGTGAAGGTAGGTCTGTACGTTTGGTGACGCACCGTGGTTTGTGGCAGATAATTTTGTCGCATACCCCGGCGGTGATGATGTAGAACAGATCATGATTGGTGAGTCCTGAAACCGTGCGGTATTGAGGAGCTGCTTCGTAGCAGACTTGCGACCGCGAAACTCGCACGCTTGTCGGCAGGAGTTCTGAACTACTGCTCCACATGACTTGATGAAAACGTTTTTCAACATGGTAAATATGCGTAGCTGAGGCAACAGCAACAACAACGGCGCCTTAGACTTTTCCGTGCACCAACCGAGGGGCGACGTTAGGACTTTGCAAACGATCGCCCTCAAAGTTCTGGAGCTTCGCAGGCGGTGTAGTTGGTATAGGGGGCTTTTTCAAAGAGGAATATTTACCTTGTTATCCTTGTGATGACTATGGTGGTCTTTGTAGTGCGAAGAGGCCGAGGACCCATGCCGATCCTTGCGCTCTCCTTTCTTTGACAGTTCTACATCTCTCCTTGTGATCTCGTTCGGAGCATCAGCCAGAGTGGGCTCCTTAATATTGCTCACTCTCGGCTTGGTGCCCGCGCGCTTGCGGGCTTTCTGGGGCCGCTGTCCACGTCGTCCTTCAGAATGCGCACCTGCTGATGATACTTTTCCTGCTATGGTGCTAGCGCCTTTGGGTCTATCATCGTCTCCGGCAGTGCCACCTCCTGCTTTCGCGACTGGAGTTCCTGCATTCCTTTCTAGTCGCGGGTCTTGCTCGATCTCTTCGAAACCTTCATCTTCGGGACCCGCAACAGCAGTGAGGTTGGAGGGGTCCCAATGAGAACCCGAGGACGAACCGCGCTTTTGCCGGCTTGGAAACTCCCCCCCCCCCGCGCTAGACTCGTCCGAATTTTGCCGATGTGGGCTCTCCGTTGAAGTTGTATATGTCTCTCCGTGTGATGGCCCCCTTGCCGCGTCTTCAGCTGAACATGGCAGGGAAGAGTTGTCGTCATCATTTGCCGCCTGCCGATGCCGAACTTCCCGTTCTAGCTCTGTCTTATTGCTCTCCTTCTCGTCACTGCTGTCGATGTCCAGTATCTCGCTTCCTGCTTCGCGACACGTGTTTTCGGATACAAGTGGGTTCGAAGAATAGAATGTACGGAATTGAGGGATACGTGACACACCAACAATGATTCGATGACGAGTTCAGTTGAGATGTCGGTCAGGCTGAAACTCTGTCGAGGGCTCAGTGCCATTCAGAAAACCTCCACCTTGCAGCGAAGAATTGCTTGTTTCCGACGAATTGCTTGCCCAGTCCAGCTTGGTGACAAGCATGTCCCTCCACCAGTTTTGAAGAGTGATCACGGCACACTCCACAGGATCATCTCTGCGAGATCCGAAAAAATAGAAAAGTCGCATCTGATGAATCCACGGCACTGCGCTAATGTTCGCCTATGGTAAGTGAGTGATGGGCGAGATGACCTATCTTTCATGATGTCCACAATACTCCGCGAAAGCCAGAGCCTAAACAGGTATGATGTAAAATTTTCTAAAAATCGTCGACGCTGTGTTCCCTTCCTGTGCATTGCTAGCTTAAAACAACCTATCGGGGTCAGTCGCAGAAGAACCCAGGATCCGAGGAAATATTTCTTGTGAACCCGACACAAGAGAACATGAATAAACGTACATATCAGAGGGCTTGTAGCTCTTTCTGTTGAGGATGCTCATCCACACTTCGATGACCCTTTGTCCCTTGTTCATGTCCCACATCCCTTGAAGCTTGACTAGGTCCTTCTCCAGGACGGCCACTCGATGCGTGAGGAACACCAAGTCCTCGTTGGAAACGGCCGGAGGCTCTGCTTGATCGAAAATTCAAGCGGTGAGGAAGCGACAATTTCCTTTGCTCAGTTGTGGAAGCCATCGCTTCATTTCTACGTGCACCAACGTGCATAGCAGATTTGCTTCGTGGGTGCGCATGCGTCTAGAATATACAGAGCTCCTGAAACTGCACCTCCCCAACCCCTCTTCGAAAAATGCCAACAAGGATGGTTGTCACTGAAAACACGAACCTGTCGGGCCCTTTCACATGGCGATTAGTGTACGAGGGCGTGCCGTTGTCAACCGTAGAGCGGTGAATGTTGACCGATGTTAATGACAGAGTGGCCAAAGAATGCAAGCACGCCATATCGTCACTCACAACAGACCGACGCTGGCCCGACGGCTGGTTTCGCACCTTGTTCATGCGCCTCGTCAGATCGATTGTTGTGCCATTCCTCGATATCATGCTCGACAAGAGCCGAACGATCCACGTCGCTCTGCTCAGGGGCTCCAACAGCAATCGTTTCATCTTCCCTAGCAACTCCCGCGTCAAGGTTTTCACCAGAAGCTCCCGTCAAGTTCGCGGTATTGGCGCTAGTATTTGCCCTGCGCGCGAAGTTCTCCGCCTTTCGCTTGGCCGCTGCTTTCCGACTCATGTCTGCGACCTCCGACTTCCAGGCCATCATCATCTCCACCTGTTTGCCAAGTTTGGCGATTGACGACTGCTGCTTTGAGGCAAGCGCTCCGACTACTCGCTCCAAAGCGTCCACCTCGGCCAGCTGCGCTTGTCGGATGTCGTCCATGCGTGGCGCCCATGGGACCTCTTCAGGTGGTGGGTCTTCCATGACTTCCGCTGCTCCTGTGAGTGCAATCATTGGCGGAGCGACAGCTACAGGGGGTCCAAGAGGTGTATGCGTTGCCTCTTTCAAAGGCTACCATGACATAAAACCTACCCAATGAGAACACGCCCTCTCGAGGGCGCTTACATCGAGGAAAAATGAGAAACACTGCTGTCATACCACTTGAATTCCGCCGCAGGCGCGACATTTTCCGCCAAACGGCACAGGTTGCGGCGCCGGTTCAACCATTTGCCAAGCCACCTACTTGATGTAGTACTAAGTAGGTGTCGCGACATCCGAACGCCCCAGCATCTCGCCACGCGACCATTTGAGGGCATACGGTGTGACGAACGGCTTCTGAAGAGGCTCAGGGCCGTACACCGTCGACCATAGCCACGAGACTACATATGCGATGTCACAATGGCAGGTGAGGCAGATCTACAGCAGTACAGTGTACAAGCAGTAGTACGGAATCTGTGACGGAATAAAAAATGTCCAAAATGAATGCGTGTACTGTAGCGTCACTGATTCATCAGCGCAACAACTACAGTACATGTAATACGATGTATCTCATATCCATCTCACCCTTGCACACGTATTGAAGTACTACTGCTGTACATGGCTGGCCTAACGTGCGTGTGGTCGTTGGGTGTGTGTACGACAGCCGTATGTAGACTACAGTAGTCTACGCATGCAATTTGGGGCAGCAGACGCAATTGGTCAGTTTACGCCGACGGGAGTATAGACTAGAACCCAACGAGGGCGGTCGACAAGGACAAGACCTTGACTGAGAAGAGTTTGGCTGGCAACATCAGGGGAAAAGTTTCTTCGATTGGGTGTCTTTCTCAGGTTGGTCGGTGGCCGGTCTACTACAGTCGGGGAAAAGTCTCATCGGTGGGTCTCTCATTCATTCTTGACTCACCACTAACAACACCAACACCAATACCAACGCAATCACCACGCCATACTATCTCATATCCATCTCACGCTCGCACGCGTATTCAAGTACTACTGCTGAACATGGCTGGCCAAACGACCAGCGGGTATGTGGTCGTGGGGTGTCAATAATCAAACTTTGCACTATCTTCAGCACGCATATTTGGGACCGACCAGATATTAATAGGCCGGATAGCGCCACTTCTTTGGACACTGGAGACCACAAATATATTGTTTGGGTGGGTTCTTATTAATTTTCAGTTTTGGGGACGTAAGCTGCTGTACCTTTAGTTACATAGTCCACCTGTTGTACGTAGGCCTACATCGACCGGCCCACGTCCGGTTGCCCACAGGCGTCTCAACTAAATCGACTGTCGTGAACGACTTCAAAGCATCCCTTTGAGGACGGTCTCGAGAAGCAGGCCTTGAGCAGGGGGTCTTCGGAAAATGGAGCACACCGTTTGTGAAAGAACTGGTTGAAATTCTGGATGGGTCACTGCTAGGAGACATATACGGTGGATACGCGTCCCGAGGTGTGCAGGATGATTTATTGTTCCAAAGTAGGGGGAATGCTATACTTCAACTAGCGAGAGTGAGCAAAAGGCACGCCGTTTGTGGTGGTATATTTAGACAAATTCTACATTTGCATCAAGCTTCTCTCTGCTTGTTCCACATAATGCAGCTCCACAAGACAGAGATTGCCAGTTCCGAGGTTCAACAAACCTACCAGGAGACCAACCTCCATCTCTTCGCGGAGAACGGTGAGTGCGGTGCTTGATTGGCCCTGGACCATTGCTGCTTCTTGAAGCCACTTGAGAACCTTCAGACTACAGCCTATTTGTATGCGGGGGAGGATCCTCGCAGTAGGGCAGATTGTGTGCGGCTTGTGAAGACTGTTGCTTCGAAGACTAGACTAGACTACACCGCGCAGGAATACTATGACTACTGCAGTGAGCTCAAGCTTCACCGTTGTCGACCCAAAGAAGAGTAGACAGCTATGCTGGCAGACTGAGCGGTAATAATGAGTATCACGCAGAAACTGCGGCATGGAGGTTACAAGTCGCGTTTGTTGGGCTACAATAGGCAATCTGGCGGAGGTTCAACGCTGCCTCGCCGACGGGGAGATGGTGGACAAGAGGAACACGAGGCGGCAAACGGCGCTACACAGTGCCTGCCTCGGGGGCCATCATGAAGTTGCCGACATCCTGATGAAACGGTAAGTGGCTTTTCGGAGCGCCAGGATACGTCTATCGTTATCTTATTGAAAGGGTGCGCGCAGTGCTGAATAGCTGTATGGTTGAGCAGCTTAGGTGCCAAATTTTGTTAGGAACGGTGGCGCGCAAGCTCCCGGTGGCGGGTGCGTCGTGTTGCACGTACAAAGAGAACAAGTCGGTGCATTAGCGTATTCGACCTCATAACAGGTCCGCTGCGGCGGACGGACGGCTGCATTCGACCACTCGCAGTGCAACGGCGAAACCTTCCATTTATTATATAACACCCGTTGTGCGACAATCGCCACGCTCATGCGGTCAGGAACACTTTCCGTGTTATCGTTCTGCGCATGTCGGACTCATCGGTTACGTCTGCGGGCGTTCTTCAGGGGTGCGGATATTACTGCCAAGGACGACCAGCTAGTTTCCATTTTGCATTGCGCAGCATCCGGAGGTGCGTGTTACCTTGCCCAGGACCACGGCAAGAGGATACAACGTAGACGACAATAACGTGTCGGAAAGCGCATGCTTAGAATGTGCTGCGCTGTATGCTTCTTCCATGTGCGGTTATCGCAGATATTCAGCCAGAGTCACGCTTCGAGAAGCCGAAGGCAAGCTTTGCACTCGAACTTGTCCATCTAGGACTATTTTGAACTGATTACTATTTTGGAGGTGTTGATAACGCAACCCTTGTACGTAGCGGGTGGTACGTTTGTCGAAAATTACAAGGGGCATAGTTTGTGGTTGCACAGAAAAATAGATCCACTTACCAAAACTCAGAAGGTCACGTCGATAAATGAATCTGTCCCATTCCCACGTGCATCCGTCGTGTCGAACATATATGATGGCAATCACCACACGTCCAGGAAACGACGATATTGTGCGCACTCTTTTGGCATCGGGAGTCGTGGTCAACGCACGGGACGACCGCTCCAGCACACCACTCCACGCAGCATGCATGCGCGGCCACATTTCTGTCATCAGGTAATTTGTTGGAGCGATAGGGAGAAATAAACAAGGCGCCACCTCAAGAACTTCTTGTATTCCCAGTACTCATTCTTTTTTCCACCGTTGGAATAACCCAACATGAACCTCATAGGTTTGTAGGATGGGATTCTCATCTGAATCGCTGTTCTTGGGGGTCACATTCTTAAGCATGGATGATGTTTAGCCCGGCGTTCTTCACTCCCATTTTTCTTCAGTGACTGCCCCTCGCCCCACGCAATCCGGGCACCACATGCACCAACAAGATTATATTGTTCGTATCCCAATTCGAGCATGTACGTGAGCACACGTAGTGCTGGAAGTGACCCTTGGAGGAACGAGAGAGATACTCCATGTCTGGAGGGGTGCTTGGTGAACATGGTCGATGACTCAACCACCGATGCGTGACAAATGAGTGCGCGGCCATGACTCCCTCCCGTATCGCACTGCTGTGCCCCTGGGAAACGCCTAAATACGTATTTTTCGTCCGTCTCACGCGGGCACCTACAATGAGGTTCATCATTCGTCCCCGACAGGTCCAAGCCGATGACGGGTCGGACTTTGCCGTGTTGCCTGGTGTTCTTTTGGTGATACATACCGTGTTTTTGGTTGAGAACACGGTGGCCGAGTTACCTAAGCCCGTGCAGGCTTGCGATCCATTCCCATCATGCATTCGCACCGGGTCCATTGCGCAGTACGGTTATTGATACAGACTTGGTGATCCAGAGTGCAAATTAAACCCGTGATTTTCTGCCGGAAAGAGTGATTATCTCAAGCACTTTGCCAAACAAAAAAATATCGGACTGTCTGAAAAGTGGTGGTTATCGAAGCTCCCGATCCGCGATTCGCCGGACAAACTATTTTGTTTTGCTTGGGAAACGTTCAACGTAGGAGGTCGATCACGAAACATGATATCTTTCACCTCACGCGGCGTGCACCCCTTCCGTTGTAGGCTCTTGGTGGAAGCCGGCGGAGACACTGTGGCTGTGGACTGCAAAAAGCGGTCACCGGGTGACGTTATTGGTAAATAACGAAGTTGTGACTGCCCTGAAGTCGGCGTTTCTCGAACCGTTGGTAGTTTCTCAGTAGTTTGAAGTGGGGGCACTTGAACCAATCGGAGTTTGTGATGTTTAGGCAGGAACCTTCCCTCGCGACTTATGAAGTCGATGTAGTTTACTAACAACGAGCTTTGTAGCGCGTCGCTTCCAACTTAGACGAGGATTTACTTAGTGAGAACAAAACTCACCTTGCCGGGACTCGAACCCATGACCTGGCCCTTAGTAGGCTGCGAGGGTACCCACTAGACCACCGGGGCGACCTGTTGAGGACCAGGCAGCAAATGCGTGTAGCGTAGGCATTGCCACGTGGGCTCTGTAACATGAATATGTTTACGGCAAACATCTGCTTGTATTGAAACATCAACCACATCTCGAGAGGAATGGGTTGGTTCCCCTCGAGTTTACTGCCTAGATGTGAGGCAGATGTAAGCTTCGACACTACAGATGAGATTGATTGTTTTCTACGAGTGGCCCCGAGAGCGAATGAGAACATGTGAAACGGCGCCTCGGAGTTATCGCGAGTAGGGGATGGAGTGTTTCAACAGAACAATACGACTGTCGGAGAAAAGTCTCCGAGGGAGTTTGGTTCTGAAGAGCAATGCTTGAACACACCAGGACGCACCGCGCCACTTTTTTTTTGTGGGTTGGGATATCATGGGCATTGGCCTCACCGGGTGTTGTGGGTTGGGATATCATGGGCATTGGCCTCGCCGGGTGCCGATTGTACAGGAACACCCACAGCGACATCAGAATTGCAACAAGTGGAAAAGGTAGCGAACATATAGGCAAGCATCGTTCTGTGGCAGGCGCGAGGGAATTAGAAAAGACACCGGCGAAAAATTGTCTCAGTGGATCAGGGGGAGGAGATCTTGAAACCGAAGCACTTCGCACTCCGGGGTGACCAGAAACTAAGGGAAAATCTCAGGTCATCGGGAGGGGAGGGTACAATTAGAGCTGATCGTATTTGGTTCAGTGCGTTTCGAACATGTTTCGATCTGCCCACATAATGGACTATAGACTTTGCCGCTTCTGTGGGGAGTTATTTGAGTTAAAGAATTGAAACGCTGCTCAACCTGGACCCCCAACACAGGTGAAATGGGTTATGTGAAGCACGATCTTGCCAAGGCGATCAGGACCGTCTTGAACTCCGCGTCTGGTGGTTTCCGAGAGCAAGCGGCCGACCTTAAGCGGGTGAGCGACCCCATAGATGTGACCGAATCGACATGTTCGTCTGTGCTATTGTTTCGCAAACATAAAATACCGTGGCTGATGTGCGAATCGGTCGTGATTCTGTCTTTTTTTTGCCCGGGACGGACCTTCTTTCTTCTTCACCGTTTGCTTGGTCGTTTTTTCTGAAGTGAAAACATGTCCCTCTCGAAGTGAGGAATCGAAACCGCATGCACCACCTCCAGCCTTAGCCCTTGTTTATGCGGGTTAGCAATTACCGTGATACAGGTTGGGTCAGGCCGTAGTTACGGAATCAACCGGTCTGCGGCATTGTCCATCTGAGTCAAGCTGAAATGGCATACCCGAAAGCCTCCCACTGCTCTCCATCCCCGATCAGCGCTGGCTGAGTAGGCGAACGACAAACGTTTCACCATCGAATTCTGTGGCGATGGGGTTGTGGGTAGAGAAATTACTGCACGACGTATCACATCAAACTTAGGAACCGGTCAAGCGTGCTTCCGCCATCCCAAGGTGTAAGGAAATTCAATCCCTTCCCACCACTTTCCTCGTATGCTCTGTATCCTTTCACTCCTTACACTCCCAGGAGAAAGAATCGCTGAAAGCGGAGGTAGAAACAATAACGAAGCGACTGCATGCAGCCGAGGGAGAACTGGAAAACGCTGATCAGGAAACCGCTCAGGTGCTCCGGCGTGTGGAAAATAAAAAACTATGGGAGGAACGGGTCCTACGTAGTATTTTTTGTCTTGATTTGTGACACATGTTCGGGGAGGCGGATGGCGTCGTGTGCTGAGATCTTGTCCATGTGAATTACTCCCTTCTAGCGTGTGGTACGCCGTGTCTGAATCCCACCCATATTCATTGTGAAACCAATGTGTCTCGTAGCTTGCACATCGCCTCATACTATGCTCGACGCATCCCGAAAATCACGGAATAAAACTGTTCCATGTTTAACGAGGTGAAATTCGGTCGTGGTGCGTCGTAACCCTCAATTCGTTCAATGATGGTACCGAAATATGCTTTCCGCTGAAGCCTTGTAAACTAAATGCGCTGGGTAATGTATCGATGTTCCACGTTGGGACCTGTAACCACCATGTATAGTGCCAATATTATTCACGATGGTGAATACTCGGGAGTAGTGTTGACCTCCCCATACCAATCGTTGGTATTTTTGTGAACTTTCGTCAGCTGAAAAATTTAGTCAAGAAGATGGAGGAAGAGATTCGTCAGCTACGGAGCGCTGCGAGCAAGGAGACTCAGAGGCGGAAGAAGAATAAGATCCCATGCACTATTTCTTAGTGCAAGTTGCATGCACTATTGCTTATTGCATGCTGTAGCCGGGTGTATTGGACTTTTGGAAAACCCAAACAGCGCACATGAACAGCAACTCTAGCTGCGTGTTGGTTGATTTACTCTGCTGTATCGTTAACCCGTAGCATCCATATTACTCAAGACACCTCACACATGTGCCTCTCCTCAAAGTGGGCGTTGCTGTAACCACCAGAGAAAGAGGGTAGAGCAGGTAGAGTACCAAGCATGGGAGATCATGGAGTCTCATGGGAATTTGAAGAAGTTGGAGTAGCTCTAGTACAATGGCTGTCTGGGGCACTTTTTCACATGCAGAGAGTGGCAGCTTTCGCGTTATATTTTCTTGGGTGTCTGAGCCCTAAGTGTTCGGTGAGGTCCAAGCCACCGCGACGTGGAAATATGGCTTCCGAAACGAACAGCTTTCAAGCAGGGACTGCGGAGGGTATCCAAAGCGGGCATCCTAATACCGGGAGAGCATGATCCATTCGGAGCCAGCTGTTCTAGGGAAACCGTTCTCGTTGGCCGACATCTTTGCACAACATAACTGTATGAGCATACCCTCATATCATACCCTTCGCAACTGCAAATGAGCATCCCGGTGAGGGGAGATGCCTTGAAACGAGGCCTACAAAAGTTCCTCAGCTTGGACAATGCCACGCATCTCTCAGCATCCGTTTCGAGTCTTGGAGGGTGCACCGATGGCTGATTTCCTGGATCAATTGTTGTGCCGCGAGGAACCATATTCGGAGCCGCACTTTTGCTCCCTAGGCCACAGCAGAGTAGACTCTCTGAAACACTCGTCCATGCGTGTATCATGAGCGATTCAGCCGAACCTTCGCCGGGCTATATGCCATCATCTGCGGAGTTTGTATGATGAATGTCACGTCCAAACGAAAGCGGGCCACAGGGCAAGATATGTTAGCTAATCAGCACACGGATTAGAACCACAGGCCAACCTGGTAGGTGCGATCCATGGGTCCCATCCGAAAGGGGAAAGGACGCACAACAATGGATTGGTCTTCGTTTTTCCTCCGTCAGCCATGCCACAACATGTGCATCGGTCGAGCAGGACAGGTAGCCGCACCCCGATACAACGGCGTCCGCTGCGTGTTACATATCCAGGCCCCGGTTCCAACCGTACACACTCGGAAGCACATACAGTTTCTCGGGTGCGGGCATTTGATGCCGGGATGCCCCGCCATACCGTGTCACTTGTGCTACAAGAAACAAGCAAGGTACACGGTTTCAGCACTTACAGGGGGAAAGCCCTTGCTTGTTCTCGATTGTATCGTCCGCCCCATTATTGATGAGGTATTCTCCCATCTTCCCGCTAGAGTCGTACGACATGGCGAAGTGAAGCGACGTGTTTCCTGTGGCGTTGCGATGGTTCACGTCCGCCCCACGCTGAACCAAGAACTCGACGACAGGCATCTTTGACCATTCCCACCGACAACACATACGGCAGCGACGAGAGCATCAGTCAAAGCAACGTGGGCAGCATGTGGGGGTGAGATATATTCTGGAAGGAAAGCATCGCCACGTATCAAAACGCCGCACCAGAACCTCAACAACACCGACAGCAAACAAAGAAACGGATCTCGGGCGGAAGGTTGTAACTGGTGCCCAACCTCCTCGGGGTTAGGTTGGGACGTTGGGGATCGACCTTGGACGACATGTAGTCTACGTTGGCAGATTGGACCAACGCCGCAATCCGTGATGCGTGGCTAGCTGCATACGTCGGCGTACAGCCTGACCCTCGGGAGATTGTGGGGCCGTTGTGCACCAGATACAACCTGCCTTGGCCACCCGTGATGGCATGCCACTGCGCTCACAGCATCGGAGTGAGTGGACGAATTCTTCAGGCTCAACAACATATTGCTCGAACACACTACGCAACTCTAAGGTCTTCAGCCACAGCACAGATACCTGTAGCTGCTGAACGGCAACGAGTAGAAGGGTGTTGCCCATAGAGTCTTCCGTGTTGATCTCGAAGCCCGAATTCAATGTCTCTTCCAGGCGCTTCTTCTTGCCATGTCTCGCCTGCGCGCCGAAGCGCACAAATCGCAAGCAGGAAGAGTTAGGATAAAAAATCGTTGCTATTGACAGATCGGTCACCCACCATGCCGTGGCTGCCGGTAAGCGACACGTTTGAGGCAGGCTTATCTCTATGCGAAGGACGAACGTCTACGGTATGCAGTCTCGTACTCTCTCCCGACGTTCAAAGAGTGGCGAGAGGCTCGACAGTGCGCCATCGTTGTCGTTGATAAATTGCGTACCTGAGAGAAGGCGGTGTCCACGTCGGGAATCTCTTCCCTTATGGACGTCGCCTGGTCCTCTCGTCTGACGCTGCTCGCCATCGACTGTTCGGCCGCGGAAAGGGGGGTGAGCTTCTGCCGTGCTAGCAGGAGCTTCTTGAGGTGGAGTTTGTGCTCCATTCCGATCGAGTCCATGAGGTCTGACTCCCGTAGCTCGCCCAGGAAGCTTCCATCGACCTGGTTAGTTTAGTCAGTTACAATGGCAGTGTTTGACGAAGGAGGTATGAATGGGTGTTGAGGTTGCGTGTCCTTGCCAACATGGCGCAAAGGTGAAATGCACCCTTCCACTTTGCACCTGTGGTTCGACACAGTCAGTTCTAACAGCCCGCCCATGGGATACTTCGCCGGCCCTTTGAAGCTGGAAACGAGGGTTGACAGCACTCCAGTGCATCTTCTCCTCTTCCCCCAGCAGCGAAAGGTTCATACGCATGATCTTCTTGACTCTCACTTTTCCCTCCCGGAATGCCTGCTTGTACTCTCCGAGCTGTAATGTGTCCAGCCACCGGCACACGTCGTCCACGGTCCACAAGCACAACTCTGTCGGGAAAGGATGCCGTTGGCTGTTGTCCGCCTCCTCGATCTCCGCTCTTGTAGATTTCACCTTCTCCTTGCGCACCGCCAGCGCTTTCGTAACTGCCAGGAGGAATGCGTAGGTGGGATAGGGCGTGTGCGTGTGTGAGAGGATGAATAGGGAAAGCGGTCTATCCGAGCGGCCATCGGAAATGAGCGGCCCTGTTCACTGCTCTGTGTCCCCGTTCCTTTGTCGCTTGTGATCATGCATATTCAAAGTGGAAAGACCTCCGTGTGACGCCATATTCCTTTCTTTTGGCTTTTTGTGAGGCTGAACCCGATTTTCTCTACACGTGCAGTCTCGAGAACTTGCTCTCACCGGCGTCGCCTCCTAGATCTCCAGTCTGCTTGAGTGAGGGGATGCTAGCAGCCGCTGCCGAGGCAGCCGCGGCCGCCGCGGCGTCCGCGCTGCCTGCGATAGCCGCCGTTGTAGTGTCCGCGTTGATGTCCCGCATCTAGTCGACGCCGAACGATGTCGATGGGAAACGAACAAAAAGGAAGAACAGAAAACATAAACCAGCAGTTGATAAAGTAGCAGCAACGATTGCTGGCGCTCTTGATGAAGGTGGTAGGCAACGACTGCGGGGCTATGGGGGAGGACGACCCCCACCAAATTGTAAGCACCTCGACAAAAGCAACTTCTGGTCAGATCTCTGAACGAATGATGCACTGAAAAACACAGATTGGCCTCCCATCTGTGTAGGAATTTAAACACAAGGCGCTCCAGCGGCTTCGCACTCTACAGATACATCCCCAACTTCAGCCTTTGGTAGCTACATTTTCAGCACAGGCGAGCGTTTCAGATGGAATAAATAAGCTCTTAGGTCGCACCTGCTTCATCATGTTGAGGCTACTAAAGTAGCTGAGTGACATGGACATGAACTGAAACTTCATCAGCTCCTCCGTCTGCCCGTACATAGCCGCCGCTTTGGCCTCGTGATCTCGGGCGCGTTGCGCGGTGGCGGCAGCCGCAGCAGCGCTGGTGGCAGCGGCCGTTTCTAGCTGGACCCCCTTCTCGCGAACGATGTCCAGCTCTCGCTTCTGCTCCGAAAGGAGCTCCATCAAGTTGCGCTGATGAGAAAGGAGGAGGAGGCGGAGGAGAGGGTGATAAGGTGCATTTGATACTATGTAGATCTCGGCACGCAACGCTTGCATGCCACCCATCTCAGCTAGGCTCAAAGAACTTTCAAAAACTGGATTGGTGTAAGCGGTTGGAGCCTAAGGCGGCGACAGTATTACACTGAAGTCCACTACTACGTTTTTCCAAACTGACCGCCCTGCCTACGTATCCCACAAGTCGGGTGACCTTTGCCCCTGTCGATCAAGCTTAGCTCCAAAACGAAATCCTCGTCCAATCGGAGACACCACAAAATCACCACAATCGATCGTGTACTGGGGAATACCTGCATGTGTCCAAACTCCCGTGACTTTCTTTGCCGCGTGGCCTCAATATCCGCCACGGCCGAACTTAGGCGATCCAGCTGCCGCTTCTTGTCGGAAACATCCGCAAAGGTCGACGCGAACTCAACGGATAGCTGCACGCGCCGCTGCTCCCGCTCCGCCCGCTTCAGCTGCAGCTGCATCTCCAAGGCGTACGCGTCCTCCTTCTTCAACTCCTTCTTCCCTCGCCCCTTCCTCCCTCCCCCTCTGCCACCACCGCTACCGCTACCGCTACCGAAGTCGTCGTCGTCGTCGTCGTCGTCGTCATCTCCATCGCCCCCCCCGCCGCCGCCGCCGTCCTTCGTACGCGGTCTCCCCGTTTTCGGGATGCCGGCAGCGCCCGTGATACCTCGCGATATCAGGTCTCGCTCGTGCGTCAGCTGCACGAGTTCTCTCTCGATATGGTCAATCTATAGAGAGAAGGGTGTGAAGGGCCGGAAGAGGAGAAGTGGTTTAAGCATGGCTCTCGATATGCAGAGAGACGGGTGCGGAGGGGGACGAAAGAGGAGGCCCGAGGGGTGTAGATGCAAGACCGGAACCAGGGCAAAGCGAGGGAAGTGCCTGTCCCCCATAGACACATCCAGTGTTGTCCTGCTAGTGAAATGGTGGATGATCTAATCTGTAGAGTGGCGATGTCCTGCCTTCTCGGGGGGAGCCGCTATTTCACAGTTTGGTGTGTTCGGAAGGATGCGCGTACGACGTGTGTCGTCGGTCGCAGACCCACCTGACCCAAAGTTTTGTCTCTTTCGGCTGAAGAGCTCCGATCCCCGTTCTCACAAAAATTCACTCCCACTTGTCCCTTCGAGGTTGACACATTTTCCTGCCCAATTACAACTGCAGCCAATTCAAACACCTTCCAGGACTAGTGTCGAGAAGCTCGGGGACTACCCCACGCACCTCCGCCATTTCCCTCTCTAGTACGCTTAGCTCCGACTCCGAGGCGGTGAGCTGATGGTGGATAGAGGACACGCGAGCTTCGGCTTTTTCTTGCGCCCGATTGAGAGCCGCAATCTCGCCTTGTTGTTTGACGAATGCCACCTGTTTTGCGATGTTGTCATGTTCTGCTTTATGTTCTGGTTTGAGCAACGGTCGCTGGATTGAAAAAAAACTATCGGAGAGTACGTCGTAGGCATGTGGACATGCGTAGAACGATGTTAGCCGCATAGCGAGCTGTGAGCCTGGAGACATGCAGATCGTAAAAGCAGATCTCACCCACAAGTAATGAGTGTGGCAGTACCGCTTAGGTTTGCGTCATCGTTCCGAACAGGTATTTTGTGCTAGGATGATGCTAGGACAGCATTAGCGGAGGCTCCATTGCTTTGCCGTCCCTGATAATGCCCCCGTGTTGATTTTCTCGATCGTGGGCGTATACACGAATGACTCCAGCGACGAAAATATATTGAATTGGAACCAATTATAGAACTTCTTTCGGAAGAACAGTGGTGGGCCATTCCCGATACTCTGTGCACTAACTTCAGACTTCGGCAATCGGATAGCACGACCATATTCTCGACCGTGCTCATAAAAAATCAGCATGTGACGACATTCTCGCCCGTGTTCGCAACAAAAACCGGCTTGAAGCATTCTGGGCAGAATAGCTCATCTCCGAGGTCGATGGTCGCTCGTTGACGCCGCGTTTGAGCTTACTCTAACACTAAAACACAACCTTGCGGGGGGGCCTCCTTCACTTCAGCCGCACACACACGAATCGTACGAATCGCGCCCCACCTTAGTGTCTTCGATCATGCGCAAACCCAGCTTCAGGCGTTCTGCGCCGGGCCCCGCCGACTGCCACTCCCGCCTCCGTCGGGTTGCCCGCCTCCCGAGGTGGCCGCGGTACATGCGCTGAATCTCGCGGCTAGCCAGCCAGGAGCACCGAGCCCGGAGGTAGCTGTCCCGCGCCATCTTCCCTCGCCAAGCCGACTGGAGCATGGTTGCTGACGATGCTCGGGCGGCAAACCGCGCCAGCAGCGCACGTTTGCGTGCCGCCACTCGTCTGGTGACACAGACGGGGTCGATGGTTAGAGTACACGGCATGACAAGGCGCAGGAGAACAGTGCATTGGTCGTGATGTCTCGCGGAAGTTTCACCGCCCGTCCGCGTTTCATGAACCCTCGTCCCCCGTTTTTGTGTTGTGCTGTTTTCTTCTGCGTACTGTCGTTGTCTCTACTTTTCGTGAGGGAAAGGGGCTGGATGAGGCTCTGTGGCGGAGGACTGTTAAGTGGAATTCAGGTCTCTTGTACTTTGACCCCTACCGCAATCTCATCGTTCTCAAACAATCGAACTTGCCCAAAGCCATCTTGCATATGGGGCAATGATCTACCTGTTGCCGTTGACCTTCACTACCAACCCTAGAATATCAAGCACGCGTGACGGAAGCAAACGATACTATTACTCGGCGGGAAAACGGGCCGTTAGGAAACCCTTCATCCGTCCCATTTTCACCTGCCAAGGAAACCGCGGGCCGCTTTTTGCAGCACCCGACACCGCACGTCCCTCAGCTTTTCGACGAACACCAACCGTCCGAGTCGGCCGCGGTACACTCTCTGTATCGTGGTAGCTCGACCCCCGAGGATGGTCTCGTCGAGAAGCTGCCGGCGTATGCGGCGTACCGATGTTCGCCTGAGGTGGCCCCTCACCAGCGACTGAATTGCCGTTGCAGCAGTGATCTAAGAATGAATTCCGTCCGTGGGAAGGTGGAAGGAAACGAACAACACGTGTCGTTTAGAATGTCGGGTGCTGCAGGCAAAAGTAGTGAGTGTCCGCACTCGAGAACGCGAGGCACGACATTCCCCTGAGAGTCACTGCGCCAGCTGTGAACTACGGTATGTCCATGGCAGTGCAGAGTAATCCATCCCGAAAACTATATCCGAGTATCCGAGTTGCATGGTGCTAGACAGGTTAACTATGATCGAGGATCACGCTGCGAGAATGGGAACGATCTATCCCACCCACTTAGAGCATCCAAATGAAGCGCACGTCGAATTCGGCGGGGGTATTGAAATCTTCACATCCCGATTTAAGAGCTTGTCTACTCGCAACTAATTCGAGGAAGTCAGGCCTTGCTAAAGGTTCGGTACGAAACCAGCAGTCGTAAGATTGTGTTTCATGCCACGGCAACGACTCCCACATCTCACGAGGGTGACATAATCGACAACGAACTGCTACCTAAGGTGAAGCCGTGAGTCTTAATTAGTTGCGAGCATCTACAGCATGTATCACCCTCAGAACTCACCTTCTCCTGACTCGTCGAAAGCGCGTACTTCAAACGCTCAACTCGCATCCTTGCGAGCCTCTGCCTGGCGAACATCTGCAGCCTCACGGCCATTGCAAGCATGGTCGCGGCCTTTTCCTCCGCCGTCTGCCCGTGCAGGATCTCCAAGCGCTCGATCTGCCTGACCTGCTGCCGCTGCTCCACCCTCTCGAACGCCTCCAAGGTCATCCCGCTGCCGCCGGCGGCCTTCGCCCGTGCTTCCAGCCGCTGCATCTCGTCGAGCACCTTGTCCGCCGGACGGTCGAGGCTGTTCTTTATTGACTCCGGGAGATTTTCCTGCTCGGTAAAGTGCTGTGGGCGCATGCCCCTCACGGGCATAGGCGTGGCCCCCGTCGTCTCCGCCGCCGCCGACCTTCTTGGTTCCACCGCCGGCACTTCGTCATTCTCGTGGAACTCGGCGCCGCGCTGCAGACGGCCGAGGTCGGCCTCACGCCGCAGCTCCGCGAGGCGCCGCTTCTCGGCCTCCAGAGTTAGCCTATCCTGCTCGGCGAGACCCTCGGCGCGGGCGGCGCGTTCTCTCCCGAATTTCGAAGCGCGCTCCTCGTTCAGTGCCTCGTTCTGTTCGCGCTCGGCTGCGAGGCATTTGGACTGCAGCTTGTCAACCTTGTCCGCGAGCTCGGCCTCCGCAACCGCTACCGCAAGCGGTTCCGGCAGTCGGCGGGGTCTCCCGTTGCTCGCGGCGGTGCTGTGTTCGGTTCCCTGCATCCAGTCTCCGACCGTTCGCTGCTCCGGAGTCGCGATGGGGTCCGGACATTCCATGGCTTGGGCGATTTGTGGTGCGGTGACTACCGCAGCGCCAGCGTTGGTTTTAGTGTCAGCAGTGATTTTGGTGGTCTCTGGTAGCGTAGTAGAAGCCGCTTTGCTCCTGCCGGACAGGGTAGGTTCTTGATCCTCAGCCGACGGTGGATCGATCGAACATATCTCGACCCCGTTCTCGCTCATCGTCGTCCCTGGGTCGTCGCTTGTTGCTGCTTGTTCCTCTTGCGTCAAGGGAACACCCTTGGCGCCTGCTACGACTCCCCCGCCCCCTCCTTGGGAGGAAGTACGCACACCAGGTGTCGCAATACCCTGGGTATTCGGTAACGGCGGGGGCGGCCGCGATGGATCGGCTGGTAGCAAACCTAGAGGGCCGTCGGTCGCGCTTGGCTCCCCGGTGTCAACCACTTCCTCCGGCATTCCGGCTTCTTCGCCTCTCCCTTCCGCCGCCGGAACATTGTTTCCAGAATTCACGCCGGGAGAACCCACTCTGGTGCTCTCGAGAGGGCTAGCGGCGAGTCTGGAACCCACGGGTTCTAGTGACTGCGTGTCTTGGAGACCTTGAGAAGCGATGATTCTTCCTTCACCCGTACCGGTCTCTTCGTTCCCAGGCGGAGGACAAGTGGACGCAGGGTAGTCCGGCGCGCGTCCGTGTTCCGTGCCAGGCGGTGTCGTCTCACCGACCTCGGAATCGCCAATCGCGTCCTGGTTCAATTTGAGCTCGACTTTGAAACCACCCACGTCGGCGTGGCCGGATTGCGGTGTTGTAGGTGGTTCACCGGCCTTCTGCGTGGTACAGGTCACCTGGGTTATCCCAGGGCTTGTTGCGCCGCCATCTCGGGTGGTAATGCTCGTATTTCCAGCTGGCATGTCCCTCCGATGTTCGTCCAATGCAGGCGGCGCCCGAGGGTCGTTACCTTTGGCGAGATCCACGGTCGCCCAAGACGTCGCTTCCCCGTCGAACCAGCTGGTTGCCGCCGTCTCGTGGAGTGGAGAACCCATCGCCCGACCAGGTCCCTCCTGTAAACGGCTACCACGCTCCCCTGCTTCGGTGGTACTGTTCCTCCCTGGGGAAGCCAGCGAGGGCACCGGTAGTGTTGACCCAAGCCCCCTTCGTTTGTTGCGGTGATCGCGAAGGGCGTCGTCGAAGTCCGCGATGGCTTCATCGAGCGTGAGGACCCCGCCACCGATGTTGTTGTCCTGGTGCAAGGGGTCGTCCCCATCGAAACCCTCCGACAATCCCGCGCGGGACGGCGATGGACCGGACCCCTGGCCCTCACGGCTATGGTATTGTAGACTCTCTGACGATCCCGATCGATGATCACGATCGTGATCGCGTTGCTTTCGGGAACGCTTTCCGGGTGAAGCAGGAGCGGTGAACGCTCGAGAGGACGGCCTTGTTCTCGACGAAGCTCGGTCCGCCGGCGATGTACCGCCTCGGATCAGTGGGCGGGTTCTCCTACCACAACTCCTCGGGAACTTCGGGTATTGCGGTCAGGGGAGGGTGAGCGAACAACGGAAACGGTGGGACAAAGGTTCGGTGGGACAAAGGTTTCATTCTTGACGAAATTGAAAATGGAAAACTGCGACGATCCCACACACGCTACCGAATCTAGGTGTGGTAAGAGCGTGGCTATCCACTTGAATAAATAGCAAACTAGCACCTTGGAACAGTCGCAAAACCATGCAGCAAGAAGGCCACCTGCCGGCAACATCCCTAGATGACGTTGAAACGAGTCAACGGCGTCGCGAGTTGATTTCCCCACCAACGAACGGGCTAGACTTCATCGGCTACAGTACCTCAGGGAGGGGTTCTCGCTCCTTGATCTTCCGCAGTGATGCGTAGCCGTATGCCGGCCCCGACGTCCCGTCTCGTTCCACAGTGGCTGCCTCACCTTGGGCAACACCCACCACCCCTTCCATTACCGAGTTCGTATCCTCTCCTCCATCTCCTCCCCCTGCCCGTCCCTCTTTCCCCCCTCCTCCTTCGAGCAGGTTCGAGTCCTTCAATATCGTGACATCCATTGCAATCGTTCCAGTATCTATCATCTCGCCGCCGTTGCCCTCCTCCCTTGTCATCATGTTCTCTCCGCTGCTACCGCCGATGATATCTAACCCACCTTCTGGTGCCGCACCATCTACGAACGACCTTGTTCGTACCGCCGCCCCCGCCTTGACCCGTCCCTTCCCTTTGGCGGCGATGCCCATCCTACCCCCCGAAGGCCGTTTAGTCTGCGCACCTCGCCGGAAGAAGCTGGCCTCCTGCCCACCCGGAGCAGCAAGTAGATCCAGCACGTCCACGACGAGCCGCTTGCACTCTTGTCGCGTCTCGTGGCCACCCTTCACCCACGCTACGAAGGCGCCCTCGGCGCCGGCCGACAGCGACTCGAAAAGCGCCAGCTCGCCTCCTGGGCCTAGACAGGAAACGGCGTTTTCCCCGCGGTTCCCAGCGGCATTGCCGCCGTTGTTGACCGTGGGAGTGCCACCTAGACGAAGCTGATGCGACCAGACGTGGCGGGGACGGCGCCCCTCCAGGAAAGGGTCGACATTGGCCGCGTTAATGAGCACGTTGTCGGTCGACTGTGTGGTTTTGATGGGTTCGAGTTGGCGTTTTCGTTCGAAAAGCCCCCCGTTGACATGATGGGTTCATCCCGTCGTGGAGGAGACCATGTGGCAGTGGGGATGTCCGTGGTATTGGTCGTGGAGGCGGAGATGACGATCGTGTTGGTGTCGACAGCGGTGGTGGTGATGGCCGTGGTTTACGTTGCGGGTCGCGCGGAAAGTTGGCGCCAACCCCCGTCAGAGGGGATGCCACGCCAATCATCGGGAGTGGAATATAAGTGGTAGGTCAAGCAAAGAATTTTTCCGGGATTAACATTGGTGGTACTAAGGTAGATTCGGTTCCTCGTCTTGAGTCTGTCTATTGTGTTCCAGCCATGGAATCGAAACAAAACTCCAATATCCCCAAATCCAAATATATTTGCTGCTGTCTGTGCGGTGGATACCATGGTAGGCATGCATTTTATCAAAAACCAAAAACCAGTTGTCCTCAGCACAAAGTACGACAAAAGATTTCACCTGGATGAGCACAAGAGGTAGCGCCATCGCCTTGAGATCTTTCGTCAGGTCGCGGCTTCTGAGAGCGCCCCTTACGATGCGGAGCATGCCCTCGACGCCCAGCGGGTTCGCTACAGCGCACAGAATATTGAGGGCAAGATCTGACCCGATGGACTTCAGGTAGCCCTCGCTGAAAACAAACCTGAGTCAGATATTCGACACAGGCCACCAGTAGCTCAAAATCGGTGTGAAGGCGTTCGTGGAGGCAGAGGGTCACTATCACCTTGTGCATGTGAAGGTGTTTAATACGCTGGCGGCAACATTGTTCCTGGTTAGCCTAGGACCGACAACCTATGCTCCTAGGGCAATGCTCCCTCTTACATTTGTTTTGCACGTGACGCTATTTTTTTCTGACAGACCCACTCACCTGCTCCAAAAGGAGATTGGAAGATCGGGTCTTTCGGGAGGGAAGCACTCAAATGCTCTTTGCGCAGAGTGCAACACCGCCGCAAGCTGTGCGTCCACAGTCGCGAAGCCGTTGACGCACGCAAGGGACCTCAGAGTTGGTTTCCATTTGTTCTTGGAGGCATGGTGACAGGCGAAGGCGGCCGCGATGCTGGCGCCGTTTCCGATCCCCAGCAGGTGGAAAGGCCGGTCCGATAGTGGCATCTCGCCCATGTTGTCCACGTGCTGAGTAGAGGTGGTTTCGTATAGGGAAGAAGATCAACGGACAGCTTTGAAGTACGAATCGACCAAAGCTCGCTCACTCAGTTGGACGTCAAAAACTGCCGACGGTGTTTTATTGCGTAGCCGTAAATTGTCCAGGAAAGGAGAGGGAAATACGAGCGTGTCCATACCGGCCTAGTTTTACAACGTTTGACGCTCACATTGCAGCTATTCGATGCAAGACAGACAGCAGTGTTTCGATAGAGGCACGCCTCATAGGTGCAGGTGCTCTAGTTCGTCCCCCTTCTCTATCCCACTTCGACCAGTAAGGTCTACAGTTGCTATGCATACCTGCATCAGCTCGTCCAGCCTATCCGCAACCCAGACATTGGTAAGCAAGCCTTCAGGCTCGGGCGGAAGGTGAGTTCCAGCCTGGCCCGGTGAGTTGAAGCACAGCACTTGACACCCCGGATACTTAAGAACGAGCGGCTTGAAAAGCAGAAATGTCTTCTCCAGGGTATCAAAAAAGTCGTGAACCACCACGAAACTTAACACCCCCCCGTTCTCCTTGCCCGCCTCTTGGCCGGGCCCCCAGTCTTTCTCGCCGCCGTCGCCGCCGTTTTGCTCCCCCCACCCCCCTTCAGTGCCCCCCAACTCTGGCGCCGACAACAAGGGCGCTCCAGTTCCAACGACGGCGTACGGCATGAGCGTAGCTCCATCCGCACACAAAAACTCGGATCTTTCGAAACCGGCCGGGTCAGGCGCCGCTGCCGTGGCGTTCGCGAGCCTCTCACCCACCCGGTCCTGGCGGCGTTTTGCCGCCGCTCGGCCCGCCCTCGTGGTCTGCCCTCTCCCTCCCCCCACGCCCGAACCCGACGCTGGCTGGCGCGAACTTCCGTTCCTGTCCACCGCAGCAGCCGTGCTTTTGTTCCCGGTGTTGCGCAAGCCCGAACCCGGGGCAGTTCCTGCGCGGCTTGGTGACCCAATCACTGTCGTTGCGGCGGAACCACACCCCGACCCCACTCCGACTGGAATCCAGGCTTGCGGTGGCAGTGCCGGCTGCGGAAGGCGTCGGGGGTTGAAGCCTACAGTAGTGTTTGGCCTTGCCTCGCCACTAACGCCACCCACGAGGTGGCCTTTCGAGCACTGGTGCTTACTAATCGAAGAAGTACTGACAGCTGCAGCAGCGGTGGCGGTGGTGGCGAGGGTACCCGAAGCGGGAAACGGGTACACAGTTGGGCCAAGCGCAACCGTAACCCGTGACGGCGTAGTAGAACTCGTCCAAGGGCGGGTGCTAGCGACGTCACCATCAGTCTTGCCGTTCGGCGAAGGAAGTCGATCTCGTGCGAGAAACAGCGGCGTGCTGTTGGGTTGTGCTTGGGCCACCGAGGAGGCCGAGGGGAATGGGGGTATCGAAGAAGGCAAGCTATGCTTCTGTTGGTGGCGGCCCCCCTTGCTCATGTTGTCTTCCAGTCCCGGTCCTTGCGTAAGCGTGCTGCTACGCGAGTGACCTCTGCCCGTGCGCCATCTATGAGCTTCCTGCTCGCGTGAGATCGGTGTGTTCTGCATGATGTATGATGTTTGCGGCGGCGTGTTCTAGTGTGCGGACGGACGGTGGGTTGAAACGCTACCCACGTCCTTCGAAGCACAGGAATGAATGGGACAAACTCCGCGCTCACAAACACGTGTAGGATTGTGTATCACGAAGAAAGCTTGCCCTTACCGCAGAAAACTCATACACGCCCCCCTTTCCCTTAACTGCTAGTGGACACACGTGTCACTCACCAGGACTCCAAGAACCCAGGCACATATCTTTGACGCCGGGAGCGACACGCACGCAACGATTTCCGGTCGGAATGCCGGGTTCCTGGTGTAAGTCTCCAACTTCCTTGTCTGGGAAACCCTAAGGGTGCTTAGGTTCAGTCCAGAAATCGCTGCGAAAAGCTTGTCAACGTTGATCATGTACCGTCTCGCGGACAGCCAACCTGCGGCAGTGGGTTCTCCTTGTCCGGTTAGTGCGATCATCAACGCGGCCGTCACCATGTTAACCGCCGCCGGGGGCTTGGCGAACGACCGGAGCTCGCAGATATCTCCCCGGGTGAGTCCGTCAATGGCGGCCTGGGCGCGCATTAGAGCACGGCTTTCTCCGGACACCGATGTTTCGTTCTGTCGCTCCCACTCTTCTTCCTCTATCCTCTTTCCAAGATAAGCACCCTGAGCAGTGGAGGAGATCTGGGTGTTGTCAGGCGGCTGAGAGACGCCCCAACTTGAGCTGCCACCGCGAATCTGGGCATCCGCCGCTTGTTCTCGAGACGCGTTACTCTGGACACGACTCACCCACTCTTCCCGCCGCGTTCCGGCCCCACTTCGTGCTCTTTTCGGGGCTCGCTGATGCTGTCCTCGGATGCCATTGCTACCATGTACACCCAGGTCTGCTGATAACCCTGTCCCCATTTCCTCTGCGGCTGCCGCCGCCTGCGCATCGAGCCGCTTCACGGACTTTGTTCTGGCCTCGTCTACCATGCTATAGACACGGTAGCAATTGCCGCAGACCCGAACGGGCCTGTAGTAGGTGGCCGGGAATACTGCGCCGAGCGACACCGAGCTCTCGCCGAGGCCGGAGAGATGGTCCACGAAGGGCTCCTTGTTCCCCCTGCGGTATCGACGCAGCTGTGGCAAAGGAGCAACACCATGGGGCAATGCTTGATGAATAAGACGGCACTTTGGCGCTACTAGCTATTGATAAGCCCGAATTTGGTATTGGTCTACGAGTGTGAAAGGACAAACGCTGAAACGGGAGTACAAATGCCGATGAAGAGACGCATGGTCGGCCGAATTTCACACCGATGAGAGCACAAATGGCATCAATAATCGCACCTGCTGATCAATCAGGTGACTCTCTTGCCTCCCCCGAACTATCCAAGAAAACGGGATCTCGTTCCACTCCGCCTGCGCCTCTTTTCCTTTGTCGACTGCCGAATCCCATCGTCGGGAAAGCCTCCCACCGCCGCCGCCTCGTCGAGAAGTGCCATCGATCCCTGTCCCCTTTCTAGCGGTGTCTGTCATTCCCCTGCCCTTGCGTGGCGATCGCTGCTCCGTGACGTGACTCCCTTTGACCAGCCCACCGTCAGCTGGCAGCACGCCGTGGTCTTGCAGAGCAGCCTCGTCGAGCTTGAGGATTTTCGTTCGAAACGCGCTCGTGCCGGCGCTGCCATTGGGATTTTCACTTGTCCTTCCCGAAGACGGATGGGGGTGGAGAGGAGCGGCGAGGTTGAGTGATCCGTTTCCGGTTTCCTCTCGCTCAAACCTTGCTTGCTGCTGAATCTGAGCGAAACGTATGTTCGATTGGGGGCAAATGTGCGGGACGATGTTAGGGGCGGTACGGACAGAGGGGTACGGTGATGCCAATTTCTCGTAGTAGAACATGGGTTTTGCTCCCCCGCCGTTTGGTGTACGTTAAGGCCGGTAAGCCTGGAAGATCAGTTGTACTCTAGGCTCCAGGGCACCGCTGTTTACTTCGATCAGCCTAGTACTATTCTCGAGAATGTGAATACGCCACGAGCCCACTGTGCGAACCTCCCTTACCTTATCCAGCAAGTCTGTGTCGCAGAAGTCCCCATGACACATGCGAGCGAGCTGGCTACTCCCAAGCGCTCGTCCGGCTGCCGCGGTACGCCCAATCTCTCTCGGATCATGCTCCCCTGGTGCAGCAAAGCCATGAAATGTCACCCCAATATCACGGACAGCCCCGGCTCCACCATCCGTCCGGTTTCCCCTAGCCTGAACTGTGCTGAAAGTGGAAGCCACCTCCGCCCTGCTACATTCCGTCGACACAGTTTGTGGCCTCCTCGCGCCACGCACTGTGCTAGAGGGTGATTCGGTTTTGAACCCCCACTCTTCGGCATCAAGCGTCCCTTGGCTGCCGCCAGCTTCGGCCGGTGACATGGCAGTTTGTGCTCGTCGATGCGATTCTGCCCTCGGTTCCCTCCGATCCTCTCGACCTGAGGGGCTTGTTGTCAACATATTGAGTTCAGAAGGGGGGCAAGGTGCACTTTCCCCGATGGCATGCCCGTATCGTAGCAGGGACAGCTCATCGGCAATGTCTTGGGCGGACTGGAGCCGTGCGGTTTTGGACTGAGACGGGGATGGGCTTCGGCGCTGCCGGCTGTACGGAGGCACGGATTTGGTCGTGACACACTCCGAGGAGCGCACAAGCCGCAAGTTGCCGAAGACGTCCTCAACTACTTCCAGCACGAGCCGGAGCACGCGAGCCCCACTAAAAGCCTCTACCCACAGTAAAACTTGGTTGCACAAGCGTCCCAGCTTCTTGTTAAGGGTAGAGGATTTGCATGGTATGCGTTTGGGAACTCCCTTGAGTTGCACCAGGCGGTATGACCGATGCACGGACTTACCCGCACAGGGCTCGAGAACGAATGTGTGCTGAATGCTGAGCAGTGGCTCTACGCAAGGAGCTTTTGGGGGTATGAGGACAACCAGAGCAACCGTACCCGTGGGAGGGGTGCCCTGGGCCTTGCGGATCTTCCCCAAGTCGACTGTCTTGACGGGGATAGCTTCTCCGGCTGACGTGAAGGCCACAGCTCCGTTCACCCCGACGCCGCCTTCCGCACCGGAAGAATTAGCATCGGCCAGGGCACCAACATACTTCTTCGAAGGTCGAAGGTGCGCCATGGCTTTGGCAAATGTGATGCATCCCTCGTCCTCTGCGATAGCTCTGGACACGACGCGCCCCGCGCTGGTGTAGTAGAGCGCCTCGGGGGATCCATCATAGTAGATAATGGTCTCGAGGATATCCACAGGGCACCCTGTTCCTTGGCCAAACCGACGGTGAGCGAGGCCCTGCAATACCCAAGGCCAATCGCGTGGCATCCCCTCCTCCCCTGCGAATGCCATGAGCTGCGTGGTCCGGGTGATATGTCGAACATGCTTCTCGGCATCGTGGCCATGGTCAACCTCATCTGGACGTAGCGGTGACGTAGAACGCTCTCGTTCTCGAAGGGGGCTCCTACTTCTGTGGTCATGCACCATTATGCCAGGGGCGTTGTGTTGTCACCGGCGCAACGGCGGTAGCATGTTTGTGACGACAACGTGAGCACTCGCTGATGTCAGCTAGCATGTGCTACGGCTGTGCCCTTGACGTCGGTTTACGAAATGCATTACTTCTGCCGCACTCATGATCGAATGTTGCCCGGATCGACGTGGGACTATTGTGTACAAATCGATTGCACGGTGAGAGCTGATAGCAGCCAACCAGCGACCCGGGGAAAGGATATGGGAGGTATTGCTGTAACAACAGTGGCCTTTATTATGCCGCGTTTTTTTTTTTTTCTCGCTTGTTTTTCATGAACATCATCTACCACCGCATTACAGTAGTTCCAGCATTATTTGTATGATGAAATTCACAGAGTATTTGATGACCTGCCTGTGATTTTACTGATCTTCGCGTAACAAGTAGTGATAGTTGTTTGTGGTGATAAAAGGTATCACGGTTGACCAAGATGTTGAGGAGGCCGTAAAAATGTTCCTCTTCGCGTTGCGGTTAGATCAAGATGCGGCGCGATACATTTTTGCGGCGTGATATGCCATATTGCTCTTTGCTAGATTTGCTACTGCTGAAGAGAGCCGCAAAGCAGTCTAGCGTGCGTGGCTCGGTGAAGAATCTCCAACAGGCAATCCTACACTGGTTCGACTGCTAATTCGAAAGTTCCAGCGCTACACGGTGTAAAAATGCCTCAAGCTATTGTAGCGAAGAAGCCTGTGGCGACCCATCCAGATATGTGTATCGAGAGCCTCCCACGCAGGCCCCACGTCGTCACGTTCGACAACGCACTCTTGGCCCTCAAGCTCGCTCCCGGGGCGAGGGGAAAAGGGGCAGTCCTCGACGGCTGGACCGACCCTATCGGTGCGCACGATCAGAAAGTCATTGAGGTCGAGCAGGCCATGCTCCAGGAGAAGGAGTTGGTGAGCGGCAACCCTAACATGTACTTGCACAGTCTACTTCTGTACAGATTTTTGTCGTTGACCCCGTAGATAGAAATCACTTGACGGGGGAGATGTCTTGTGGCACATGTACCTTTACAGTGATTTTGTGATTAGCACCTGCTGGCATCACTGATCGAAAAATTTCAGTGTAAAGGCTTTAATAGACTCCAAACACTGTAAAGACTTCAACACATCCCGTTCGACTGTGGTCTTATCTCGAATGGGTAGTCTTTTCTGTGTTTGTATTTATGTTTCCTAACAGCTACCAATCGACATTAATATGCCGCAGCTTTTTTCGAAGGTTTACCTTCTTGTCACCAAAAGTGATTTCCGAGTACGCGAGAACCCCGTGGGCTACTCTGACAGACAGCTTTGAAACTTCGATTTGAATTGAGATTTCAGATATGCATTCCTTGTGTTCGGATGTTTGGGTGGGTACGTGCAAGGTAGGAGCGGCAGAATGGGGGTTCGTTTTCCAACACAAGCCAAGCCATCTCTTGGTTCGTACGTTTGCCATGCTCCTTCGGGTGCCGGGTTCAATGGTTCTTGTTCAATACTGTGAAATTTAATATCACCCAGTCAAAGACGCTTGTTGTCTCTTATGCCAAAGTAAACCTAACTATGTACGTCGTACAACATAGAAGTACATATTTGCTTAGGTTTCCGGACGCTTCGACGCTCCTCGCGTTTCCGAGCTGCTGCCAACGGGTGCCTATTTCCAGCATAGACAAAGGGTCTCTCACCACAGGCGCCTAGAGGCGAAAAATCTTAACGTATATCGCACGTAACTTGGTTTTCGATTGGGTTTTCGCCTATGGCTGGCCTGAAATGAACGTGGCCTGCCCGGGGATGTCTCGCGCCCTCATGCTCGCCGCGCGCCACGCTAGCGACAACGCGACCTGTGAAGCGGAACGTCCGCTACCCACGAATCCGACCCAAAAAAGAATCGCCCCGGCTATTGGCTGAGAGGGGATGCACACCTGCCGTTCGTCCGTCCGGGTACAGTACATGTATCGAGAGTTTTCATCTCGCCACGGTTTGTCCCGACATATCCGTCACGCAAGCACCCCCGTCATTCAGTGCGCCGCTGCTGATGGGTCTCAATGTCCACTATCTGCCTCTGCAGCACCGCTACATATGTGGGTAGTAGCAAACAGCACCACACCACACATGGATGAACACTACACACGTTTTTGTGGTTTGCCGCTTTCAAGTACTTTTCGGAAGAACGAAGAATGGATCGTTGGCTCTTTAGGAGCGATGCAAGATACATGTGTGTGTATTTTTTCGCTCTGCGGGGCGGGTGAGCTACCATTTGAATGGCAGTTGTTCTGCACGTCTCGGCGATCGACATAGATACGCTGGTGATCAAATACGCTACGAGGTATCTTATGTCGTGCATAGTTTCGATACGTCTCTCCCTGTGGTATGTGTTCCTGGAAGCGTCCAGCGGGTACGTGCGGTTCTTCTCCTTTTTCGAGCGTAGACCGAAACGGTTATAACGCAACACGACAACAACAACAACAACAACAACAACAGCACCAGCTTGCGTTCAACTACACCAGTTCCTTTGGCACCCGTCTACATTCGCCTCTACCTTCACCGCTTGGCATCCTCTACTACTACACTATCCTTCTGCTTACCTGCGGGTTAAGCGCAGCCCACCACCGCCCAAGGGCGGCAGCCGGAGCCAGCTAGTATTGTATTGGGTGATGAACTCTGACCCTCATCATCGGTGCAGAATCCTCCCTGTGGGCCCATACTCC
The DNA here is from genome assembly GCA_000310025.1 of Ectocarpus siliculosus. Taxonomy (NCBI): domain Eukaryota; class Phaeophyceae; order Ectocarpales; family Ectocarpaceae; genus Ectocarpus; species Ectocarpus siliculosus. The sequence goes on from FN649747.1 coordinate 562,693, forward strand.
TGCGCAAGTTATTGTCCCAATTAGCTGCCTGCATGTAGCACACAACAGCAAAGCTCTTATGCCTATGAGCTGCCACAAACGGAACAACTGCCGGAACCTTCCTAGGTGTCGGCCATCAAGTACTGCACCCGGGTGGAGAAGAACTGGATGGTGGCCATGGGCCTCCTCAACGAGCAGCCGCACAAGCTAGAGGAGTACGTCGCCCTAAAGTTCGAGATGAAAACCTTTGAGAAAAGGTTTGCGAGAGCGAGCGTCTTGACGGAGAAACTGGAGCTACAGTCGCAGTGGGAGAAGTACTGCGCCATGGAGCCAATGTACGAAAAGGCAAGCACAGCCGGTTAATTGTCGTTCTGGAGTACCCCACATGCCACACTCTGCCGGTTTGTCCCTCTCCCGCACATCTTCAAGCTGGACTCTTGTCTTGTGTTTACCTTCCGAGTAAAGCCGTTGCCAAATAATGCCGAATGTGTCCTACAGATTCTTGCGGCCAAGGAACAGTACGATCTTGTCAAGGTGGACAGGGAACAGGCTCAGGCCGACGTGCTCGCCCACGGCCGGACCATGGCCAAGCTCAAGCGCGAAGAAGTGGAGGCGGCGGAGAAGATTACGGACGACCACGTCCACGCGTGCGACCGTGGAAAGTCCCTGGGCGACATTTTTCCGAGCATTAGGGCAAGCAAGAGAAACTATTTGACTCCGCGGCATAAGGATTGTTTCGATTGACAAAGAAGCGCTCGAGAGCCACAACGCGTACTACCGGTTCAAGGACCCAAAGTGCAAGGTCGATGACTGCCGTTGCCGTTGTCAAGTACCAGTAGGTGACATGGATTCGACGTCACGTCACATCTAGCCTCCCTATCCTCAACCTAATAAATCGTGCCATCATTCATGCGGACGTCTCAGGTCGGCTTCATCATCACCAGGCTTTTCGGCATAGTCAACCTGAATCTGGAAGACGTTCCGTTCGAAGAGGTAAACAAACTCAACATCGGCGATTAAGATGGATCCCCGAGAGAACACTTGAAGGAATATCGTGCATACACCCGTTTTTATACGTCATGGTGCTGTCTCTGGCATCCATCACGCCGTAGCAGTGACCGTAGAAGGAAAATCTAGGAAGCTCATGCCCGCGGAGCACGCCGTGTGTTTTCTTGCAGGTGTGTCGCGCCCTTTTTAGCTGGGAAAAGGCCATGTTAAGACCAACAGAGGTGTGCGTGCCGTACCCATGTGCCCGATACTCCGTGTTCTCGTCGTTGACTTCCAAGGTTGAGGTTGCTCTTCAAGGGAGTGGCTGCCATCGTGGTTTATTCTCCCGTATGCCCTGTATCACGTAGCCTTGGATGCTCTCTATGGCTGGTGTTGAACGGCGCGATTGAACAACTTGTGTGGTAGTTTTCCCCGTACATTAGGTCAAAGACGCAACGAAAATGCCATCGATGGCTGCTGGCTGCAACGCAGGTGCTGCTGGAGTTAAAAGCCGCCCCCCGGCCACATACCTTGGAGTTCTTGCGGTACGACATGAATTTCAACAGGCTCACGCTCAAGTGGGAAACGCTTGAAGAAGTGCGTCAGCAGGGGAAGTACGTCAGGGATGCAAGAGAAGAGGTGAGAGAGTCAACAGACTGCCGTGACGGAAGATTATTTTGGTCAGCGTCGTGGAGTTGTGTTGTGCAAGAAAAGGAGCAGTGGCAAGACCGTTTCCACATCCCACTTACGGCACAGGCAGGTTGCCGTCACAGACAGCAGAGAATGGGCCAGGAACAACCGGCAACCCACGCGTGCTTCTTCAAGCGAAACGATGGTGAAGGGCATCACGCGTTTCAGGAAACAGGAAACCGTGTCGAATGCTACGGAACCCCCTCGCAGAACACACGCCACTACCATAGAACTGCGGTCGTTCTGCGGATCCCTCCCTTTCGTGAGCCTCTTCATTTTCACAAACGACCGTGGCTTTACGCGTGGGACGTTCGCTTCCCGGTAATTCCGTCTCGTGGCCGTCGCCGTTGGTAATGTTACAAACATCGCCCGCGTCCTTGATATCCTTGCGTAAACTCACGGTAGCGGCTGTACTTCGTGAAGGCCTGCGCGGAGGGAGACATCGACAGGTTGCAGATCAGACTCGATCGAGGCGAAGACGTAGAATCGACCGACCTGCAGGGAAACACCGGTATGCACGTCGCGGCGGCCAATTCGGGCATCGATGTGATGAAGTTCTTGCTGGAAAATAGGGCCGACCAGGAAGCCAGAAACCGAAATGTGCGTTCGCGCTCGCCCACGAGGGCGTGTACGTGCATACGCCGTGGTTCTTTGAGGAACCACCCCAAACGTGATGCAGAACTGCCTATATATATAGCTTGGGGATTGTTGGTTGGGTACGGTTTTGGTATTCGAGTAACGTGGGTTTTCTTCATATATCTTCACAGAGTGGAACGACCTTGCTGTAGCCAATGAGTGTACATGAATGGACCTTTTCTTGCGAATGATCACTGTATGGGGTTGAAGAAGGTCCTTCGGCACCGCAAGGAGGGAGGCTCTTCGTCATGATCAATGGGGCCATAGTCGTCGAGGAGCATGCCAATAAACTGTCTCGCCGCACGTCGAGGTACACCCCCTTCCCGATCACTGTTGGGGCAGATGAAATGTTTCTTCCAGCGCGATTCCGGGTGACATTCCTTGATGCTAACGCGCATTGAATGGCACGTACGCGTGTACCTGTATGTCATCTTGCGGTCGTGTGGTGGGGGTGGAACAGATGGAAACACCACTCATGGTTGCGGCGAAAAGAGGGTCAACGGTGTCCGTGCGCTGGCTGCTCCAGAGAGACGCCAAGATCGACGTCTTGGACAGGGCGGTAAGGATCTACAGCGTTGGTGTTGTTCGCGTTGGTGTTGGTGCTAATGAAACACGTCGGCCGTGTTCCAGTTGTCGTGTCTGTTGTTGCTGCTGTTGTCGTCGGCTTTGCCCCGTGGTATGGTTTAGCATCGGTCCTGACCACACACACCATGCAACAAAGACGGACCAATATACGAAGCTCTGGAAAATCCTCCTACGATCGCGATAACGTCTTGTTCACAAGCATCAGCGCTCTCGTCAACTTCCCGCCGATGTCCCCATCCAAACATTGGTCTCCCCGTGAAATGTACCTTTGCTTTGCGCTTGTCTTTCCTTCTGTCCCCTCCACCGCCAGCGGCGTACTCCTCTCATGCACGCAATTCTCTCCAAGAGTGAAGTAATGGCCGCGCTCTTCATGGACTACTCGGTGGCTCTCCAAGCAACGGACGTCCAGTGGGGTTGGACGGCGCTGCACTGCGCGGCGCACGTGGGCATGGTGAAGGTCGTCGAAAATCTCCTCGGGAAACGCGCTTCGCCGTACGCGGAGAGTAAGGTGTGGTCCACTGCTAGTTTGCGTGTTTTCGTGTTCTACGGCGATACGGTTACACGTGTCCTGGCTGCTGGGCGAAGGAGGCTCGAGGCCTCACAAGCACTGGATTGGCAGCCATCAGTCGATTAACAGGGAATCTTGATGGGTACAGAAAAAGCCGAGTTTCTTGGGGTTGGGAAACGTGAAGGATGGACAAGGCGGATGTGCACCAGAGTTTCTGAGGAAAACAGTACGCGGTAGACCTGCAATTATTATTGTGTTGTAACAGGAGGCTGTCGCTGCTGCCAGTTCTGCCACTGCGGCCAAAAAAACTCGACCCGTGCTGCTAGTGAAGCGGGTATTTCGAAATATGGAGTTAGCTGGAGGTTCTTGTTTGTCGTGCGGCCACATTTTCTTCGCATCGTGTACAACGAGGTAGTCGTATCACAATACCGCCAACGACACGGTTACTCAAAGCAGGGTGCACTCGGACGGAGCGTTTTAGCAGCCGAGCAGCAACGTTACCTCCCCCATTACTCCCCTGCCCGATAAATAGCAGTGCTGAGTTGATCGTCACGGTAGTCCAACCATGTCCTTCGCTTGCCTGGAACAGGGCCTCGTAGGTTTCCACCACGAAACTCAGCCTAAGATGTATGGGTTCCCCCACGATGCACATGCACGTTGCCTTTCTTATTCTCTCATCGGTTCCATGTTGTGGCGTCGGACAGATTGGCCAGACGCCGTTGGACGTGGCGAGCAGAGCGCGCCAAATCAAGACCACTGCCCTACTGGAGGCGTTCCTGCGAGCCGAACCAGCACACGAGGTCATCGCGGAGGCTGGGGCAAATGTAAGGCTGTTTGAGTGTTCCACTTCAGTTTAGCCTACGACAGCAGTGTGCTTCGCTTAGATCCGCCCAGGTTCCACCAAGGCACGTTGCGTTGTGCTCAGTTGTCGTTGCGAAATATTTTTTAGGAACGGCCGTCATTGGAAGGGTTCAAGCCCCTCATGCATGTTTTCTACGCGTCACCAAGCCAGCTGGTACCAACTTGGTCGACTCAAGACGAGCCGAAACCAGTGAGAACGGGTTGTACAGTGTACCCCTTCACCTAGATGTCGTTTTGCGGCCACCGAGGTCTTCCTAATATACGCAGGCATCTTCCCCTTAGTAGATCATCAAATGGACCGCCGCCCACACAGAGTTTCCGTGGATTTGACTCCGATTTACTCAGATATGGCAAGGGTCGCACGCGGCTGCACATCCGGTGTGGGCATCAGACCAGGGGTTCGAGTGCATCCTCTCCATTGTGGACCCCAGATTTCCGGACAAGAAGCTTGGCTGGTTGGAGGACGACGGGGACGTCCGTCACTTGAGGGTGGAGGCCGAGGTACCATGGAAATCGACGAGGATACGAATCGCAGTGCGCGATGCATTTTCTTTCAGCTCGTTTCAACCGATTTCGTTGGAAACGGCTCGTTTAGTTCAGCACAGCGAACGGGTTCTCATGGTGTATTAGAACGTCCTATCCTTGGAATGGTCTCTCCAGTGATATGTTATGCTTGGCGTCTCATGAGTTGTACCGCCCGTTCAGGGACCGTATTTCCCAATCAACCCTAAACATTTGGTACGAATGCACATAGTCTACCTACATTGATAGCCTTCGATTTTGTTGGTCATTGACAACCGGTATGACGCGTGGCCCAATTTCAACTCGTACATGCAGGTCGACGACGAAGACACATCCCCCAGAGCATGGAACAACATAGCCCAACACACCAGGGTAATTATCAGCTTCTTGTACACTGCGGTGAGTGAAGCAAAGTGCGCATACCGTGTATTAATATTTAGTCCACCGCGTCAACATTTCATCGGATAGTATCGCCTTCTCGGGGTTGGAGATACTGTTATATACCAAACCGGGGGAAAGCCCGTTATCTCTTCAACGTCATTCAAAACTCTTTTGCGCAGCTCATGCTCTCATCATCTCTAGCAAGGGAAGGAATCCTTCGTGGAGTCCGTGGATAGGGATTGGTATTAAACCTTAATAGGTTTAATGCTGGGATCTTTCTACCCATACACTCGCCGACCCACACTCGGTCCCTCCTCGGAAGTGCCTTGGGCGATACATAGACAACTATCCTATCATCTGGGTTCCCCGTTATGCGCCCCCCACATCCACCCATGGCCAAGCTGTCCCGCCCCCCACTCTCTCACACACACAGGTCCGGAGACGCAAGAAGATCCTCGTTCACTGCAGGAATGGTCGCAGCACCTCCGTAGCCATGCTAACCGCCTACCGTCTGCTCAAGCACGGCGTTGGGGTGCGCAACACCCTCTCCACCATCGCCCGGGCTCGAGGGGAATCCATGGACCTGTCCCCGGCAATGGCGGCAGGGCTGCAGCAGCTGCAGGAGGACTTCGCGAAGGAGAAGGAAAAGCGTCTGGTGGAGCGCGCGCGCACAGCGCCAATATTGTCCCTCGGGTTTTAGGTGGTAGTGCGTGAGTGCCTACAATAGACGGGGTTCCTTGCCATAATAATAGTGTTTGTTGTCTCGTTTGGGTGGTCGACATATGAATGGTGGATGGCGCTGGTTCGAGACCACATTTATTTTAGCTAGCTAGGGTCAGATTCGTTACTGCCATATGCTGTTCCATGGCCCCTACACTTCGCTCGGTGTGATAAAAGACTAAGATGGTGAACCTGAAGCCAAACTCCTGCCACAGGAGGAGCCAAATAACAATAGAAGAGCGAGACAGAGACCGACCACACCTCGTAGGCCGTCCAGATACGAGCAATGTTCGTCGATAGTGTCGTGTACAATAGTGTAAGCTCCAAACTGTTCCGTCAAGTTGTATTGTGCATAGGGAGCGATCGGCTACTTCTTCTTTGGATCTGGGTGGTATGGGTGATTGAGATTTGCAAAAAAAATGTAGCATATGCTGTGTGTATAATAGCTGAAAAAATGCCTTGTACTCGTAACATAGGGGTGTAGAACGGATACTTCTTTGGATCTGGTATTGACCAGTGGGCTTTGAACGAAAGATCGCTGACCGTGTTTGCATATTTTATATTTGACAAATTGCCTTGTACCCGTAAAATAGGCTTGTAACATGGTAAATGGGGAAGCGGTGGGCGTGATTGCACGTGACCCACGACTTACCAAGTTTGAAAATGGATTTCGAAATCAACACTAAATAACAAACGGATTGGCGACAGAAGAGCAGCACCGAAGGACTACTGTTGAACACTTGCCTCAAAATGCATCGCAGCATCGGTGTCGGTACGCGATGCCGTTTATTTTGGATGGCCCGGTGTTTTGCATATGTTCACAGTTGGGGCCAACAGACCATTGCCCTGTCGTCTACCACATACGCCCTACTGTTTGCCCTTCTCGCCCTTCGGTAGTGGTTTGTGGTACACCAGGAATCTCTGTATTTTCTTTTTCAGGAGCGATCCCTGCGGGAAGAACGCCTGCCTAAAGCTCTTCCACCACGGTGAGGCAACCATGGCCTAGGGCTAATACCACCTTCTACCATCGCCTACTGTAAGGTCAAAGCCATCTCACCATCCCGTGACTTTTGCAACGGCTCCTTTTGAGCGAGAAACACGACTCATTTGAGCGAACACCTTAAGACGAGACAACCGCGGAAACCGAGAGCCTCCCCTTTCTCGAGGCCGAACTATTTGTCACGACCGTAAGGCTGTTTCGAAAATCGTTTCCAACGTATCAGTTCAATGCGCTTCAACGGAATGTCCAACAAACAACAGGCTCTGCTTGAGAAGCAAGCAACGGTCGTCCGAGCGTCGAGTTTCCGGAGCTCTACCCGCTCTTAACACATGCCAAAGTCTCGTTCTAGGAACTTACGACATTGAATCGGCCCCCGCCTTTGTGTAAAAGTACTGTGCACATTGGATGAGCGTTCTCTACCGGGCTAGCCATGAAGCTTTTCCGCACCACACGCGCACGCCACGGCGGTTTGGACAGATTTCCGAGCGGACCACGCAATTGTTCATCAAGTGCTCTCAAGGTGCTCTTACGCTGCACCCACCGCCCGCACACTTTAATTATCATTCCCATCGAAGAAACCAAGGCTAAAAGCGACTGATGAGGACGAAGTATTCGACGCGGTTCTAAAGTTGCCTCACTTTGGAGACGGCTCCGACTCAATTCACATGCGGTGTTTCCGCCAAAATATACAACCTTTCCGTCGGACACCGACGCAGAAACTGAAAAGAATGCAAAAGCTGCTTGTACACTGCTTCTATGGTGTAGCGCGAAACAAAGCAAACGCCAACGGCAATGAGCACCTCGTCATGGCAATGGCATGACAATTGAAACCCGACTATTTAGAGTAGCAGAAGCCGTAGCAGCAATGCCAGAACTTCGCACGCCACAACCAGACCACCGGAAACGAGGATACAATATAATCACAAGACGCGCACGCTGTAGCAAACGGCTACGATATGCCACACACACCGTGTTCTGAAACACAGCGGGGGGGCTCAAGTTTAGTAAGTCCCTCTCAGTTGCGTTTGTGCTCGCGCCCGCAACGTCTGTACTGATACCATCGACCGCGCCAGCCGGCTGCCAAGAAAAAGACGTCAGTTTCAGTTCGGCCAAAATACCCTTCTAAAGGTCATGCCCGGGGGGCCGTGTGTGTGCTGTTGTGTTCATTGCCTGGCCTGTGACCGCCACTCCGCCTGCGGCACGGCTTTCAACCTCACAGTCCCGGCCTTGTTCTCCTTGCCGACGATGACCTTGCACGAAAGTCGCCACCGGACGGGAAGGTTTCCCCTCGACAGGAGCATTAGCTCCTCTTGGTCCGGAGATGTCAAGAGATCAGCGCCCTGTTGGACCTGTTTTTCCGGAATTGGTTTTTTGACCACGGCACGCCGAGATATTAAAAGGGGGGCGGGCTCTGCAAAACTTGGCGTAAGTGTCGCCGTTTACCGCGCCTGTATCTCTACGAGACTAGTCGTTCGCCTTGATCATAGGACAACGACCGCATTCGAAAAGCTGACGCAATCTTCAGGTATGGAAGGCGCGCGCTAACAATCACAGATGTGTCACAATTCTCACGCTTCTAGTAGGAACGACTGTTGTGGGAGCGGTATATACTGGGAATGAGATGCGAAAGACCAAGAACGATGACATTCCCGCATTCTTCTGCGTTATTGGTATCTATGCCACGGCTGCTGTTCCGGAAAACTATCACCTCTACGAAGCAGGTCCCGCATGTCCCCTCTCCCGCGCAGTTGCCCGTGGCGTACGGCTGGTCGAACCGCTTCGTTCTCGGGTCGTACACCTTTGCGAGCGGGCAGTACCGCGCCGCCCACGACGAAAAGGAGGGGGGGAATGGGGAAAACAACGAAGTCAAAACAAAAATGAAAAATGGTACATCGCTAATGGCGGTAAAAACAATCGAAAATGTGAAGATATAATATCAAACCCTGCAAAAACAAATTAAACCCAACGAGTTTTCAACACGCCAAGACAACAACGTACTAAGGAAAACGACACGAAGACGGTTAGCTTTTATGCAACCCAAAAAAAAACAGTGGTGGGTGTAAGCGGCGACAAGTAGTCACTCGGGTTTTCCGCGGTGTGCAACGAAGGCGCCATCCAAGAACTTGTGCATCATTCCAAGCACAACTCGCTGGAATATCACCACACAACGTTGGGAGCCAGTCGGTCACCGTGCAGAATCAACACTCCGCTGTACTGTACAAACAAGCAAGCTTTACCAGGGCGTCGGTCGAAGCGCGCAAACCACTACAGTACAGCCGGACGGGCATCCGTTCCGATGCCACGCCAAAAGAGTTACAGGGGTGCCTGCTCCATGCTTGTAGCGCGTGCTAGAAACAAGATGTCGCAAGGTTTCCGTCCAAAACGGCGCGGCATCAAAACGGCTAAAGCCGAGAGTCATCAACTTGGAGTGTTGTACATGCAGACACGAGTGCATATGCCCTGCAGGAAACGTCACGTCGCCGCACCATCGGCCCTGCTTCCTGTTGCTGCCTGCATTGATGCCAACAGCCAGTCAGTCCCACACGCCGGAACATCAATGAATGGGTGACTCCGTCAACACAGTGTACGTCCAAGAGCCGGAGATGCGCGTCTCCAAGTCTCACCGGCACGTCTAGCCGAATCATCTCCCCCCGGAGGTTGCTGCCGGCCTTGATCTCGTGGTCGCGGCTGCCGCTCGGAAGCTCGAACTGGACATTGATCGACTCCCGCTTCACCAGGCGCTTGATGACCAGCACTATCTCGCTGGAACAAGAGCCAGAGTGCACATAGAGCAACAGGAAGTAGAGGTGTTTAGTTCATCGATGACACGACCATGGGCCTTCGTGATGGACGGGACAGCGCGGGGGAATGAGGGATAGAAGACAGGAAACCATGTGTCGACGACGCTTGTAACGGCATTTTCTACTAATGCTTGGTGCTTGTTCGGAGCTCCAAGCATCGGAGCTCCAAGCAGACAGGAGAGGCGTTCTTTGCGCAACTCGGGTGCGATTGTACCTATCCGGCCACGACAGTTTGTCATTGCTTCGGAGTCATTGCTTCGGAGCCAAGAAAGCACGCAATAGGATTCGTTGTCCAAGTCATAATGACACTCCCCACCCCGAGCGTTGCGGGATTTCCGCATGGGTGCGGTTCTTATACCAACATTCCATACATCGATGTACTTGTGTACGTAGAACTCGCCTCTCCTCGGCGAAGCTGCCCAGGACGGACACGGTCTGGTCCCAATCCAGCGCCTCTACCCTCGACATGTCCCCCTCGATTCCCGCCGAGCAAAGCGTGTCCCCCACGCAAATCTTCAGGAGAGCGATTGGTTGGAGTAAGTGTTGCAAGCAGCGTAACGGAAAACGTAAAGCAAGCATAGCAGTAGTAAAAAAGGGGCAGGGAGAAGAAGTATCAGCAAGCGTTCGGCAGCGGCAGCGACAGCAGCAGTAGCATCAGACGCAGCAGCAGCTTTGCACCACTGCGACAGCAGCCGCAGGTCATGAAGATTCAGCAGAAGTGACACGTGGCGTGGATTCAATCATGTCGTACGGAGTGTTGTGGTGGTGGCATGGTGAGGTTGCTACCTGGCACGTGGAAAGCATGATCAAGAGCAGGAGATGAAATAGGTACACACAATCACAGCTGTCACAGAGACAGTCCATGGCGCACACCTTTCCTCCACGCGTGTGCGGCGACAGAGCTTGCAGCGAGAAACAAGCACAACCAAAATTTCATCGTCTAGTTCAGCCGCGTACGATTCTCGGGGAGCGGGGTATACCTCTCCGGAAATTTACCCGCTGTAACCGCTGTAAGCAACCGAAGTGACAGCAGCGATCCCGACACAGGACAATAAACGCACACATGGGGTTACCCTGCCTCAGTTTTTCATCGCCAACCTAATATCTCCGCGGCAGCCCGTCCACTATCGATGTGCCGTAGGCCTGCGATAGCTCCTCGTCTCCTCACCTTGCCCGAAGCTTCGGCGTTTCCACCGGGCTCCAAGCCCGCCACCAAGACCAAGCCGCGACCGTCTCCGCCCCTGGCCACCTCCTCTAGCTGCATGCCTAGGGAGGGCTTGCGCTGCATTTGCACCTTGACGACTTCGATCTGTCCGGTTTGAATGTCGTGTTCGTTGGGTTGACAACCAAAACGCCGGGTGTGTATGCGGGTCGGTTGGACACGTTATTTATCGAAGTTATACTGGTTTCGACGACACAAACAGACAATATTCTTGGCGTTTCAATTAAATAGTGTGAGTTTCATTCAGCATTTAGATGTCCTTTGGTACAGGATGGAACACGCGGTAGGGGCGCTTATCGGCAAATGAATGCCGGCATCTTTTTATCACCTGGTTTGTATCGCTGTTCTACACAATGTTCAGCGAGAACGGTTCCGCAGAAATAGCTGCGGCACGTCATGGTGCAGAGGAATACGCCATGTTCAACTACGGCATGATAAGTCAAAGGTTAACCACATTTGTATTTCTTTCGTGCTGGAAGCCCGAATAGAGACGCTTTAGGGACACAGCACTAAAACGAACGTTTTCCGCACCGTAGTCATCACTATGCGCCGATGTGTGAACCGCTAGTGGGAAACCTTGGTGTACTATGCTTGTGAGGTGGTTTGCACACGCTGTGTGATACACTTGCTGTGTGACACAACTGCCGTGGGATGCCTGTGTGCCTCTCCGCGGCCTCTGACTTGCTGTACACATATCTCCCAAGCCACGTGTCCCCTAGGGGTAAAACTAATTAGACCGGTACTGGAAAAGTTTGCTGACTTGGCTTCAGTATAAAAATTGTTCCCAGCGCAATTGGGGACACTCTCCATACTGCATACTGAAGCCAAGTCAGCCTTCGTCCCTTGGGACTGTACGGCCTTCTCCAATGAGCGGACGCCATATTTTCTGGGTCCATAACCTGTAACTGACTGCGTACTACGCTGTACGTAGGTGAGGACAAGGAGTTTGATCACAAGAAGAACGGCGATGCTTCGCCCTTAGCTAGCGCGCGTCGTCGGTGTCACTCAATTCACTTCGGGTCAACAGGGGGCAACCAATCCTAGATGGCTACGGACCGGGGCATCTGACTGTCACATGTTGCTGGTCGGCACGATTGTACGCAGAACAAACTCACGGCATAGTCAGTGTCCTTCGACTCCAGCCCCACCACGCCATCCGCACGACTTTGCGTTTCCAACGTCAACCGCTTGTAGACTCCATCCAAAGTCAGCCCAGACGGGCTCCTTGCTAGACCGTCGTCTCCCTCGTCCTCCACTTTGGCCTCGTCTTCGACGTTCAAACTAGCCGTCTCCTCGGCGTCCCCGTCTGCTTCTGATGCCCTCATGACACCACACGAAGCTGAACGAGAGGCGAACCCACTGCATCTCGTGATGGCCGGGCTGGGAAGCAGGAAAGAAGCGCCGTTCCGCAGCTGCAGAGCGAGGAGAAGCAGCAAGGAGCTCGCTGCCGACTTGCTCATGTTTCTCGAGTCAACACCCAGGAGAGCAACGAGGACACAATGCTCTCGTTTAGGTGACGTACACTCTCTAGTTCCAACAATCTCAAACAGATAAGCCTAGAAAATTTCTGAGCCTGAGGTAGCAACCCTTCCTCGTGCTGGTGTTTGTAGGTCAGGGGTGGGGCGTGCTGCGGCAAGCAAGGTCGTGAGTCATGTTGTCGTGTGCGGGTGACTTTTTCGCGCAAAAGGGGCACCGCGACAAATGCATAAGGAGGTATCATATTTGTCTGCGAAGCCCCGATATGCGAATTCCATGTTAGGCAACCCTCGACCCACAGCACCGCTCTTCGTTGTCCCTGCGCGTCCCACACTAGCTAGGACGACACCACTCACCCTTCTGGGAGATATTGAAGCCCCACGCAATGGGAGGAGAGAAAGAATCGGCAGCGGCAGCAGTGCAGGTGTGGAACGTGATCGTCTTCCTTGTACGTCACACACATCATTTCCGTTGACTTCGCACCCCGGCGAGAGAGCCTGGAAGCAGCGTTGCGGGACAGGAAGATAGGAGGGTGATGCGACAATTTTTCTGTGCGCTTCCTTCGCAGTTCGATCTGCAGGTTGCTTTGGTTACACACCGCGACATCGGGAAGGAAACTCTCAGATCTACGCTGTAAGGTCGTGTACAATGCCATGGCCTACAGACCCTCTTCGCGTATACAAGTTGAAGAAGGTCGCTTCGCTGTGCTCTTGCACACCTCGTCTCCTGCACGCTTCGTCGTCGCCTGCATTGCATAGTTGTACAATCCGCTGGTATCAAACCACGCCCCCAGAAAAGCTCTACTAGGACATTCCCTACATTACGTTCAGAGATCGAACATTTCATATGTACATGTAAAGGTAAATCAACAGGACGCTCCACTTGGCTCGCTGTGGGTCAATGCCTAGACTATGCTTCTCGGGGGAACATCCCGCTCTTGGTTCATATGACATCCTCACATCTGACTACCGTCTGACCACGCCCGGAACACAGCGAACAGGAATTCCATTACCGTACACATACGCACAACGAACTCCATTACAATACGCGAGTATACTACAGCCTGGTGGTGTAGACTATAACTGTACATGTACATAAAAAATGCTCATGCCCCCGTATTCCGGAGTCCAGAGTCGTCAAAAGCGGTGAGTTTTACCCTTCTTGAGCTGGTTCTCGATATCGCACTCCAACTGCTTTATGGACTTATTTTGGGATTTCGAATTTCGGAGGCAAGAGTGCCATGGCGACTCACGAATACGGCCAAGGGAAGGCCGATGCATGACTGATTGTGGGACCTCAAAACACGAAAGCCCATGGTAGCATCCTCGCCCTCCTCGCCCGCGCTGTAGGCCAGAGTTTTGTGCTGTCTCTTCCCTTGGCCTCTTCCCACAACCACTAACGTGTACATCAGAGGTATCACACGCACACCCCAAACGCATGGTACACCGTCTGACTAACAGTTAGTTCCCCGCCGCCTCGAAAAATCGTCTGCCTTGCGACAGCACACCGAGCTTATGGCAGAGATGGAAGAAATGTTTACTGACAGCACCAAGGACAACGACAGCACCCTCGGTGCCAACGACCCCGAGCTTGAGCTGCAGCGTTGGCAGCAGTGGCGAAACGTCGACCTCGCCCGTACCGTGGCCCCGCCGACGGGGAGCTCGACTCAACCAATCGAAATCGACTGCGCGGGCACCGCGGACAACAACACGGCGCTTGCCGGGGGGGGGGAGGAAGAGCGAACTGCGGGCGGTCCGGAAGGCGATGCTCCTGTGGCGGCGACGGAGGGAGAAACACTTTGGGGGCATGCTGTCCACGAGCACGAGCTTTCTGCCGGCGACCAGGTGCGGTGTGTTGCGTGCGTGCCTTCGATTTTTTGCGGCGACAACGCCGCTATGCCAGTGAAAACGCGCCAGTCGCAACGAGACATCGGTGTATACGTGCGTGTTCTTTCCCTTCAGTCAGTGTCGACGGCGCCGTGTAATCCGGCAGACAGATCAAACGGCGTCAAGTCTTGTGGCGGATCTACGAAGTAAAACCCGCTGTCTAGCCCGCCAAGCCCCCTCGTCTGTGCTTGGATATTTCTAGTATCGGCATCGACCGCGCTATTGTAGCCGACTGAGCAATGAAAAGTCGTCAGTCTCAGTGCGGTCGAAAACAGAGGATGCCTCAGGGCGCTTGAAAACCCACGCACACGCCCACAGCAGGGCGTTATGGCCTGCAGCAGCCATGACAGCGCGCGAAAAACGCAGGGACGCAGTTTTTTTTGCGTTGCGCGAACCCACACCTGCCGACACAAGAGTTTTTTATTTCCCCCCATTGGTCACCCCCCTCCCCCTTCGGCCTTGTTTGCCATCGGGGTTTGGGTTTTGGTCGCTTGGCAAGGACGTTGTAAAACAAGCCCCCCCCCCCGGTGCTTGCCATCGGGGTTGGGTTTTCGTCGCTTGGCAACGACGTTGTAAAACAAGCCCCCCCCGCCCCCCCCGGTGTTTGCCATCGGGGTTTGGGTTTTCGTCGCTTGGCAACGACGTTGTAAAACAAGCCGCCCCCCCCGGTGTTTGCCATCGGGGTTTGGGTTTTCGTCGCTTGGCAACGACGTTGTAAAACAAGCCAATTCACTTCGTGAACTCGGCAACCAGGTTACCGTTTTTTTTTTTACCTCGGTTTTTTTTTTGGCGGTAACCATAATGGTGGTCGAGTAGATCATGTTGTGCGGGGTCGAGAAACCTCACTCCGCGCAACGGGGGATGATCGCACCTCGTTGTGTTAAAATGGTCAAGCTTCCTCGAGGCAGTTACACAGCGCTTACAACTGTCTCTGGAAGTGAAAGCACCAGAAAATAAATTAAGTCATACGTAGCTGTCATCCGTACGCAAGGAAGTAAGCACAAGATGCCGAACACCCTTAGCAGGATGCAGCTCACCCTTCATGCGACTCGCCAAATACCTCACGGCGCTTCGCGCTTGGTGATGTGAGAGCCTGGTCCGGTGAGAACCCGGCGTGCTCCGTCCCGGCTTTGTAGGGATGCGAGGTCAATGGTCAAACGACTACGGCATGCACGACTATGAGTACACCCCCCCCCCCCCCCCCCCACTCGTCATAACCGTACGCCGCCGATCTTTGCGTTGCAAGACCTCAGTGATCACGGCCTGCCGACCGCACGAGTTTTCAATTCCCCCCCCACTCTCCTAACGGTACGCGCGAAATGCACCGGCAGGTCTACGTGTACCGCGGGGTCATCCAGCACCACGGGATCGTGACGCACGTGCCGGTCCCCGGACGAGCGGGAGGCGTGCGGGTCGTGCACTTCGACTCCAACTGCGACGGCGTGGAATCGACAAGCCTGGAGACGTTCCTGAACGTGGGTTCTGATGCAGATGTTTGAACAAAGGTCGAAGTTGTGTAATGCCACTGCTGTTTCACGGCCGTTTGCGGTAGTAGGTTGTTCGTGTACCTGGTGTGCCGGACTGAGTGCCCGCGCGGAGCCCCCTCTCGAAAGACCCCCCAACAGTGCTTGCGAGTTCACGGCCGTACTTGCCAGACTTCTTGTCCAGCAAGAGGCATAAGAACAACGTATCTTCCTGTCGAGGCTGCGAGTTTATAATGTTCTGGATTTGCACTGCCGCTCGGTCACCCGCCTGCCGGCTCCCAATAACCTAGGGGAGCCGGCCCATCGACCTGCAGGCAGCAAACGCTTCAGGGCGACTATCGCACGCGCGCGCCACGGGCTTGTTCCCGCCGCCTCGACTCCCAAGGGGATGAGGCAGATTCGGCAACAATCCTCGGAGCTACAACGAAGTGAACCTCAAACCTCATCGATAGAAAAGCGTGCTAACGCTACTGCTGTAGATCACACACACTTTTTTAACGCCCCAAAAAATACCACTTCACTGGACCCGACCCCTGCCACATGCGCTCAGGGCGGCACCTTGAGAAGAGCCACGTACGGCGCAAGCGCGTGGTCGACCGGCCTCGACTACGGGGCGAGCTACGGCTGCGCCACGGACGATCCTGCGCTTATCGTGACCCGCGCCACGGAGGCGGCCAAGTTTGGCGAGGGTGCCAGCGGGTGGAGCGGGTACAACCTGTGCACGAACAACTGCGAGACGTTCGCGTACTGGTGCAGCACAGGGCGGTGAGGATTCTTCTGTGTGTGAAGTTGGGGCTTTGGGGCGGTACATTTTTTACTTCGCGTTATTTTCTTGCAGTTTTTATGTTGGGTGTTGTTATCTTGTTGCCGGCTGTACCTTTGCCTTGCTGATACTGCTAGATACTACGGTTTGTTTTGCTCCCCCCCTTTTTTTCTGGGAGAGGGTTGGCACAGTGTCCCCTCTCCGATAGCGCCACGAGATAAATTTCCCATTGTACAAACGCCCTTCGCCTGATGAAGGGCACGTGCAATATGCCATGTAAACGTGTTTCTGTTGGCACCGCCCCGCCATATGCGCCCCCCATTTCGTGCACAAGGGTCCTAACCTTCCTCCTCTGCGTCCCGTTTCCATTCGACAACCACAACAACAACAACAACAACAGGCGACAGGTGCTCTCTCGCCAGGCGGCCCGGGGCCTCGTGGGGGCCGGCGTCGTGGCCGCGGGCGCGTCCGCCGTCGTGTCTGCCGGAGGATTCGCCTCTGCGGGAGCCGCCGCCACAGTGCTCGTCCCCCGCGGCGTGCGCGGGGTCCAGCGGGGCGTGAAGGCGATAGAGTGGGCGACGGGGGTGGCGGTCGTAGCCGTGGCGGCCGCGGACGTGGTGTCCACCCTCGTGACCAGGGCTCCCGTCGAGCGCAACCTCAACCTTCGGAGCGGTTCCACGGTTGCGAGCTAGTTGAGGAGTGCGGTTGTGGTTTTGGTGGTGAGGACACAGCAGTGGTTGCGAGGGACTAGTGACCGGGTAGCTGGGCGCGCGTGATGGATGGTTCGTGTCTTGCTTGATTTGTCTTCCGGCGGGAGCGGTGACGGTTTATGTGGTGTTTTGTCGAATGTATCGCATCCTTCTTTTTCTGTAAATAGTAATATTAGTGTATGTAGTCTATGGTGAAAATATCGCGGGAGCAGCAGTCCTCTAGTGTAGTTCGTTTTTTTTTGGCCGTGCCACTCATTTCGCGTGCACCCAGAGCCGCACAATTTTTCGAGATCACGTGGCGGAGGTGGTCTCGTTTGGCTTTGTCTTGAGAGGAGGATATGTATTTTTTTTCTCCTACCCCTACACGGCTTCGTAGAGATGAAAGGCTTTCTCCTACACGGCTTTCTAGAGGTCAGGTCAGGGGTTCGAACCCCGGCGTAGGCGAGCTGTTCTTGCAAAGTGAGTTTTTTCTCTCGCTTCCGCTCCTGGCCAAGTGGATAGCACTAGTTCGTGTGTACACAGAGGGAAGAGAGTGCTGAACTCTTCTCGCATTAAAAATTGAAGGCGAAGTACCGCAGGAGGGGAGGGTAGAGGGAGGCTCTTCTGTGTGACCACGGGTTGGAATAAACGGCACTAGTGCTGTGAGCGCTGATTTGAAGTGAAGAACAAAAAAAAAAAAAAAAAGAGATGCGAGATCAATGGTCTCACGACTACGGCATGCATGACTCTGCGTACACCCCCCTCCCCCCCCTACATGGTTTCTTCGCAGTCCTTACAGACAGCTGTATGCATCTGGTTGGGCGCTTGGGGTGCGGAAGGAGGGGGGCACGTCCTTTTCTTTAGTTGTCTTTGCCGTCGTCTGTTGCCGGAGGTATTTTTTTTTGTCTCATGTATGTATCTTGTGGATAATTGTTAGCTGATTTTTCTGCGTTTCGGCCGCTCGGGCGATATATTGTAGCGCGTTTGGCACTTTGGCAATGAACTTCGGGTCTGTTCTGCTCTGTACATACACCTAGCCGCGATTCCTGCCCTTTGGGGGGATGGGTGCACGTCAAAAGGTTAAGGTTTGACTTTACCACCCGGGTGCGATCTCTGGGAGCAACTTTTGACCTGACCATGATTCAAGTTGTTAGTCGTTGCGCTCGTTGGACGTTGCTACGGAACGGAGACCTCTGTTTTTTTGTGTAATACAATCGAGTCTCAGTTCGCCGTTGTGCCGGAATCTCTCAATCAACGAAGAGAAGAGCGTCAGAAAGCAGTGGTTGGAACGTTGGAACAGCCACTGTAGCAGCAATACAGCACGCGCCTCTTGCAGTTTCGGCCAAGGCTGGGGTTCGCAGTTCCTAGGGCCATGCTACGAATGGCCGCTAGGTGCATGGTAGGTGCTAGTAAAATTCCTGGTGCGCGTTCTCTATGTGCACTAGACTACTGCTGTCAATGGAAGTTTAGCATGATCACGTTTTGAAGGAGAAGTTTTGAACGCATGCATACCTCTCCGGCTACGATCGGCCCTCGGCTCTCACCGGCAGACGGACGGTAAGGTTTTCGCTCGGGGAGCCACAGGGCCACACACACACACAACTTCCCACAACAGCACGCCACACTGCCGACCATCACAGCCTTGAGATGCTGAGCTGTAGCCACACAGGCACAAACACACGTGAGACCTGTATGTATGTAGGAGAAAGCCTGTCATTTACGGTGCATGTATTGCATTGTGTGTTGCTTTTCTTGCTCTAATGAATGGAACACGGTCACCAATTATGCAAGACACTACGTAAGAAATTTTTGCAGGGACTCCGGCGCGCGCTTGATGTGTGTGACGAGCTCTCTGTGGTACACCATCCGCCTCAAGATGTAAATGTTACTTTTCCTGAGCATGTTTCGTGTGTAGGCGCGACCGTCGGCCTGGCCATCCCTACTCACGGATATTTTCTGCGTGCCCCCCTCGTCCGTTGCGTTGCCGCGGCGAGCGGCAGCACAGAGAGCACGGAGAGAGAGAGAGAGAGAGCACAGCAGCTTCTTCACCGCTGGCTGTATGCGATAGTTGTCGCGCGGTATCCCAGCCGATATGCCCATGCAGTCGTCGCGATGTAAAGCACGACCCAGAGCGAGGGCACTGGCCGTCGTTGCGCTCGGTTTGCTGGCCCCACCGACCTGCTGCGGAATGATACACAATTTGGGGGTGCACGATGATGCAAGGAGAGTCTTCCAGATCGAGAGCTTCGGCTTCCGCGAGCGCGGCTTCATGAACTTGACCGTGTCTGGATTTTCGGTGCGTTTGTAGCAGGGTGGTGGGTGTGCGGGTGTGCTTTGTTGGCATGAGAACAAGCGGCGGCGGAAAGAAAAGCGCAGAATTCAGAATTTGTAGGAAATTCTTTGGAAGGCCTGGCAAGATGTGATTGTTGTATGCATAAATTGGCGTGAATAGCTGCAGTCTTCAGTGTTGTACGCATACACTTACTGCTGCCAATTGCACGTTCCCGTTGTGTGTCCTGGGGGGAGAGCGGAATATGGTGTAGGATTCTTCTCTCAAGCGCTATATAAGGGCGAAAAGAAGGCTATCTCGTGCAAGCGACTGCTTTGATGTATGTACACTGCCATCAGCCAGTTCGCATACGTGTACATTTCATCGACTTGGTTGTAGATACTGTAACGGAATGAGGATCCCTATTGCCTGTAACGGGTATGATCGGGTAGCATGTCGACTCGTTGGAACTTGACTCGCTTCTTAGGCGGTCGTTTCAGCTAAAATCACTGCCGCTCCCTTCTTTGCATGCGGTCCCTTACTAGTTCCGTCGCTTGGAGCATTTCCATACTGAGGCCAAGTCAGCCTTAGGCCCTCGGGACTGTACAGCCTCTCCCAATGAGCGGACGCGATTTTTTCTGGACCCATAACCTGTAACTAGCTGGGTACTAGGAGGGTTAACCTGCTGTGTAGAACGAAATCGCGTTGTTCGGGATGACCTCTTTCTCCTCCTAGTCCATCTCGCAACAATGGAAAAGGACCGGAAGAAGCGTAGACAGGTTGGGAGTAGACGGGGGAGCATTGGCTACACAACGGGGACGATGAGAGAGAGACAGGGAGGGAGAGAGAGAGAGAGAGAGAGATGGGAGTTTTTGGAAGACGTAGGGTCGCAGCGTTATGTTGGAATCTCTCCTGCCGTTACTCTCTGTTGCTCCAATATACATACGCCTCTCTAACAATGAGGAGCTCCGGTCCGGGGTCACGAAAAAATTGTCCCCGTGCGGTGCTTGCCTGCTTAAAATTTTCGCGCGAGAAGCGTTCCTACAACTATCGGCATGGTTGTAGGTTCTGTGCCCCCCCCCCCCCCCCCCGAACCGCCCCCGCCCCCAAACCCTATCGTGGTTGTTGGGCCTTGTGGAACAAAAAAGGGGAAAGGACCCAACCCTATCCGTCGGGCTTCCTGGGGAAAAAAAAAAGGACCGAAAATTTTGCCCCAAAAGAAATCCAGGGGACCCCCCCAATAACCCCCCCAAGCGCCCTGGGAAATCCCAAAACCCCGCCGGGGTATACTATTTTTCTTGGAAAATTTTGCGCGTGTCCCGGGTCCCTACTTTTCCCGCTTGGCCTCCCTGCGAAGAAACCCCCAAGGGGACCCCCCCAAACCCCTCCCCCCAAATCCTTTGAAGGGCCCCCCCAGTGTTCCGGGAAAATCCTGGTGTGGCCTTCCGGGTCCAAACCACCAGGCATTTTCGCCGGTTCCCCCCCTTTCCAAAACACCGAAGGGATCAAAATCCCCCCCCTTTTCAGGGCCCTAACCCCATAACACCCCCCCTTTTCCCCCCCACCAAACAAAAAACAATACATGCCTGACCCCCCCCCCCGTGGGGGGGGGGGGCGCTCCACCTACCCCCCCCACCCCCTGGGCCCTCCACCC